>JAYJMB010036023.1:0-81073 GCA_036873735.1 Pouteria campechiana
TTGCCATTCCCTGTGGGATCGACCCTTGCATAAGCACACTAGACTATACATCGACCGTGCACTTGCGAGGTATTAAAACCTGAGCCATCAAGTTTTTGGCCATCAGTAGCACTATGGGGGACACCTGATGAGGGATGAGTATTTTTCTTTAAGGCAATTTTTATAGATTTAAGATTTGAGTGAGAGGAATTTCTAAATCAAAGAGTGCTTCAACTGAATCAGATGAGATGAAAGTCAGGAAAATATGGAGATTGAATAATTATGAGTTATGTGAATAGAACATGAGTGATAGGAGTTAGAGAGTGAAGGGGTAATTGAGGAATGGGTAGATCTGATTGGTGAAACAAGTATGGCTTTATGGATTGGAGAAAATTTTGGAGAGGATTGAGATGATTGTGTTTGATCTTTGATGGATTTAGCTGAGGAAATTAGAGTGTCTAGTTTTTTATCCTTGAATCCATCCTAACATTGAGAGCTAAAAAGAATATTTTTATATTGATGAGTCTTCTCTCTAGGTCTCGTGGAGTGGGATGAGTTGGGGTAGATGAGTGGGTTGGTCTAAATGATTTTAGACTATGAGGTGGAGATGGTGCAACTACTGCCTTTGCTTCTGTTGCTGTGGAGGTTGAATGTATATGGTCCTTTGATCTTTCTTGTTCATCTCTTACCCTTCCTACTATTCTGACATATAATGCAGGATCTTCATTTTCCATGCTTGTTCTATGACAACTTCTCTTCTTATTTCATCCGTTTTTTATATATGAGTTGATTTCTTCTACTGCTGTTGAAGGGACTACTCTAACTAATTCAAATCTTTCTTCTTCTTCTTCCCTCATTCTTTTGGGCTATCCTGGCCTTTTGCTTTCTTAATGACTGTACTATCTGGTGCTATGGATATTCTCATTCTTCTTAGTGTCACGTTATTCACCATGTCTAAGTATCTGGTATCTTATGTGATAAATTTACTTCCCCCTTTCTTAATATTTTGGTCATTGCCAATCCATAGGGCAGAGGATGTCTTGCTAATAATTTTACTTGATGCTATTTAGACATGAGTTTGCTAGATCTAATTGCTTCTTATATTTCAGAGCCCACAGAATCCTTGCACCTCTTTCAAAAATGTTATCCCTACTTTCAACCTTGGAATAGATGTTGTTACTTAGGATATTGTGTATAACTCTTAGATTGACATCTAGACTTTTGGGGTTTAGACTTCTCACATCATCCCCAATGGCTATTCTTATTAGGTTTGAAAACAACTCTCTTCTGGGTGTTGGCCATTCAAATGTTTGTATTTTAATCATGGGGAGATTTAATCATTCTTTGATACTTTCGGGAGACATTTATTTCCTTGTCCCCAATCCAGGACTTTTTCATTTTAGGATCATAGTTGCAAAGAAGTATTTTAACCATTCTCGAATAATATTTGTCTTTGCAACTCATGAATTTGTTCAACCCCTGGAAGCTTATCCAAATGCATACTTTCATTTTCATTTCTTTCAAGAAATTAAAATCAATAACCTTTTCTTTCAATACTTTTCTTTTATCATACCTACAAATAAACGCGTGGTAACTTTGTTCATCATTTCAAAAGGTTACCTAAAGAAGCCTATTTCTTTCAACCCTTAGTTTGTGAGGCAGCTGCATCTCTTCTAATTCTTATCTGTTTCTTCTTTTGCCAAATGTGGATGATGGAGACATCTCTACATTGCTGGGGGGTTTTTGACAGCAAGATAAGTAAAAGAAAATGACACTAAGAGGGCGAGGAGTGAAGAGGGAAATAATGGGGATTTGAATTGCCTTTTTCTGAAAATGGGATTTTTGTCTCTCATAGTGAATGTGAGAGTTGAGTCTGAGACGAGGTTAAAAGAAGGGTTTCTAAAGTCGAGCCTCCTGGGCTTTAGATGAATTAGGTGGCTTCAGACAATCATATAGATAGACTTTATCTACAGGCAAATATGAGATAATGTGATTATAAATTTAGTTTTGATCAGAGATATATATGATTGTTTGAGTGGATGATACTTGTTTCACTTATGATTGGAAGATTTTAATTTACAAGGATTTAAGTGACAGATCTCTTGACATTTTATTATATGCATAAGTAAATCAATGAAGAATATATAACTTGGGCACGCATAAAAGATTCAGAGTGATATTCTCTCAAGTTTTTGTAGACAACTCAATTTGCATGGCATTTAAAATGATATACTATTAATTTTCAAACAATCAAAGCTTTAAAGCAAATATAAATTTCTTGAGAGTTTGAGACTTTTGATTAGAAGGTTACCTCATTCTCTTGAATTGCTGGGATATTGAAAAATGTTTACTTGATTATCTTCAACTCCTCTGGATTTCTCATAGATAATTCTTCTGATTTCTTTTGTTTCTGTAGATTCTACATAGAATCAATTGTTTGGGTCTTTTGGACCTTGATAGCTTTGTCACATATAATTTCTCATGTATTTTTAACAAAGCTATATATGGATTTTGCATCAAGCTTAGTGGGAGACAAGAATTTAAAATTTTCAGAAATTATTAATGCATAAAAGTTTGCAAATAACTTATCCCTGAGTAGAAATATTAAGGAACAATTTGGCCATGGGAGTCTCTATTCACATGTTAATTTCTGGTAGTTAAAATTAACTTGCAAAGCTTGCTCTAATAACACTTATTGGTCCCACATAGTAGATAGCTCAAGAGGGGAGGGGTGAATTGATAACGAGCTAAGCAGAAGTAGTAGTAGTAATGTAGCACATATGTGATTTTCATATATGTTTGTTTGGTCATAGTGACTACTTCACTTCTAAATTCATCTTTTCTAAGCCAATATTATTTTAGGTAGGTAATTGTGTGTGAAGTGATATGTGAAATGTGATGATAAGATATATGCAAAGTAAAACAATCAATCAGACAATACACACAATAATTTTTATAGTAGTTTGGGAACCCCGTCCTTACATCTACTCTTCCATGAGAACACACTTATTGTGCGTTAAGTTCCACTATATCCCATATAATGGAAACAAAAAAGTGCTCCCAACACTTCCTCTAGATTCCTGCTATAGGGGGCATAAATAATGTTCCCAACACTCTTTTGGATTCCAGCTTCAGGGGTCATAAACATAGTGCTCCCAATACTCTTGTGTTTTCATGAGCTCATTAGGAAACTCACTAGTTTTGAAGATCACCAGAAAACTTGTTAGTTTTCCAGAGTTCATCAACAACTCATGCAATATAATTTTCTTGAGCTCATCACAAACTCACATAGCTGATTAACAGCACTCGTTTTGCAAGTTACATTACCTCTTTTACTAGGCTGATTTCTATAGAGTTTAGGCACACATAAAACGATAGTTTATTGAAGCCACATTAGATATCAATACTCTAGAAATATAATTAAAATAGATCTTTATAGCTCTTCATCTATCAACTCAGTGGATATTAATTATCTAGGAGGAAGCATAGTTTAATTGAGAGATGTTACTCGTTTAAGCTCTATTTTTATTTTTTTTCTCACCTTCCTTAGCCTTCTTCATTGACACTATACTACATTTATATTGCTTCAAAAATTTCTATCCATTGGAGGTAGTTTCCTTCCCTTGAATGTTGAAGACTGTTCTAAATTTCTCCCATTGAAAAGTTGTCTTCTTGATAAACTCGTTGCAGCTGGAAAGCCTGTAGCGCTGTCTTTGAAGAAGATGCCTTTTCAATTTTGGCAAACCCTGGATAAAGACATATCTACATGAATAACTCTTTCATTATTTTGGAAAGACACCCATTAAGTTTGAAGTGACGCAGCCTCTGAAAGTTGTAACCTTTATCAAAGTGAAGACTACTTTCCTTTGAATTTCTTTACATCTTTAGTTAAGCTTGATCTATCCGGTTTGTTTAATGAAATCTTCTTTGAATGAAAGCTTGACCGGAGAGTGCAGTCAGCAATGTCTAGTACAAATGGCTTCTACTCATAATGATATGCCATAGAGATTTAGTCATATTTTATCTGAAGACTTTGTCTGATTAAGTCCTAGATTGTCTATTGTAAGTGACAGACAAATTGGCTCTAAATAGATCCACATAATAGAAAACTTCTTCTTTGTAAATTTGTCTAAGATTGTTACAACATTTTACTTCATCTTCTAGTGTGTTTATTGTAAGTGACAGACAAATTCCAGAGGTGCACATGAAGTTCTTCTCTTTACTGTATATCAGATGAAGTTTCTTTCCCTAGATGAAGTAGCTTTGTCTATCAATTTGTCTGTTGTAAGTAACAAATAACTTTTATTTGTGTGGATAAGGCTTCTTCACAGTAAATGAATTGACTTTGTCTATTGTTTGCCTATAAAGATCTACAGACAAAGTTGCAAGCCACAGACGAAGTCTTCCAAACAGTTCATCTGATGATTTGTCTATGTAAGTGATATATGAAGTTATGAGGTGCAAACAAGTCATTTCTTCAGTGGTTCATCTCATGGTTTTTCTATTAGAAGTAACAGAAGAGTCATAAATGAATCACTTCTTCAGCGGTTCGTCTGATGGTTTGTCTATTGCAAGTGGTAGATAAACTTGCAAATGAAGATGACAAACAAAGTATTTCATCTATGGATACTATGCCGCTTCTTGTTTGTCTTCTATATCTTCTGTAGAGGATTATAGATAAGTTCCTTGATCTTCTTCAATTTTAAATAGTCTTTATATGAGAGAACAATGTTTGAATAATTTGACTCCAATTTTAGCTCTTCATTTGTCTGAGTTCAACTCCGTTTCATCTCTGCTTCTACAAACTTAATTTGTCTTTGTGTTGCAGACAGATTTTGAGTTAAAAAGTTTATCTGACTTGTCTATGGAATGATTTTTCTAAATCTTTCTAAGGTAAATGCTCTCTGATACTGACTTTATTTGTAGAAGATTTATTCGATCACTCATTGAGGCTTGAACTTCATAGTTATAGATGTTCTTTATGACTTTTTTGTTTAATTTCATTACCATTTTTTCTGAGCATTTGGTCAGTGGATTTTACTTGCTAATGTATCCAATGTATTTGAATTATTTTCTTGTATGTTTATATCTACTTCTTCAATGCTTGGGAATATAATTATTTATACTACAAATGTTCACTCATATGCTGTTTGCTCATCATCAAAACCTAATTGTTTGCCATATGCACCATTTGGTTCAACAACTAGTAGATTGATTAGCTATGATGATATAAGGATATGAATAGACAAGAGTAGAATGAGATGAGAGTAAGATGATAATAATGGCGTATTAAGACTGAGGTAAGGATGAGTTGAGTATGGATGAATTATAAGATTACACTATGACTTCATAGTGACTTCATTAATAATAATGGATGTATCTTATTAATGAATCATCATTGCATTATTGTGAAACACAATATGTTATAGATTTATATATGTATTTAATATAATCTTGAATTAATATTTTGTTATTTAATTACTATTTAATCACATACTGGCTTACTAAGGTACCAAACTCACCCTATTTTAATTTTAGTTTTTAGTTGACAGGCCTGAAGACGGAGCCCAACGTGTGGTTGGAGCTCAGGATCAGGATAGGCTGTGAATTGTACCCGTTAAGAGTTTATAATTATGAAATTCTCCTTTTTGGCATTTTGAATGTATATTAATTGCAAATCTCTAAATTTGGGTATGTGTTGCATATGAAAATGTATAAAGTAATTTTGGGTCATGATATAGTTTATGCATGAAATCTCTCTTACTACCTCCAACAAAATGCGACTACTGATTCTGGGTTATCGTGGGTATATGATAATTAGTTTGAGATGATATTGAGATGCGTGATTATATATTATGATGAATTGTATAGGTCAGAGATTAACAGTACAAGGCAGACTCTGTCTAGAATTTCTTTTGATACTACCCTATAGTAGCGCCCGAAAGTAGGGTGTTATAGAGTGTTATTAGAGTGAATGATTACTTGATGCCTATATAGTTAATGAAATAAGTCCTAGAATTGTGATGGTTAAGGGTTGTCAAATTAAAGAATACATGACATGCTCAGTATGATTTAGACAACCCATGAAACATGGGTAATCATTAGTTTAGACAATGATAATATAGACCCTAATTTGATGTTGAGTTGATCTTATAGTTGTGTATGATTACCTAATTCTGTGATAGTAAACTATAGCACCAAGAAAAAGAATAGACAAAGGAAAAGCCCCTATGGTGGAAAAAGAGCCTCAAAGGCAGCCTACTTGTACTCAAGCTAATGGCGTTATTATTAGAGAGGCTCAACCAAAAGCTCCAAGGTTGGAAGAATAGCCTGAACAAGGTGGCGACTCCAGACCAACACCGAATGAAGTATATAATGAAGTGGTCATTGAGCCAAAGGATGTGGGGCAGGCTACCATGGAAAAAGCTAGGCCAAATCTATCAAGGCCTAGTGGAAAGCCCCATCAACATCGAAGGTGGTACTAAAATTGAGAAATTTCATGGTAATGATCACACAAACTCTTCAAGAATTATTATAAGCATAGCAAAATCTAGCGAGGGAGCCAACTTGATTGACAAAACCAGTGATGAGATAGAATGTGGGAGAACAAGTAGTAGAAATGGAGCAAAATGTCCTAAGAATGACTTGGGATGGAACTAAACATGAAAACTTTTCATAATATGAAGCCCTTAGTGTTTAAAGTGCAAAAAGACTATCAAGTTGTGGATGAATGGATCTCGAAGATGGAGAAAGTTTTCAAATATATACAATGCCTTCTAAGAAAATAAAGTTCTTTATGCAGTCTATCAGCTGGAAGGCAATGCTGAACGCCAATGGAATAAGGAGAGCTGGATTGTCTACGAGGATGGAGTTGGCTTGTCTTGGGTGGAGTTCAAGGAGAGAGTAGACCGCTGATATGTTCCAGTTAGTGAAAGGGCTAGGTGGGCCACATAATTTTACAACCTTGAATGAAGGTAAAAGAACTATGGAAGAATGTGATGAATAGTTTAGATTGTTGGCAAGATTTGTACCTTCGGTATAAATAGATTCTCTAAAGACAGCACAAAAATTCCAAGATGGGCTGAGATTGACAATCTGGAGGGATGTATCTCTATTGATGCTAACCAGATATGAGGACATTTTGGAACAAACTACTAGAAAGGAAGCGTGCTAGAGACAAACCAACATAGAAAGAAGTTTCGAACTAAGTAGACAACTGCAACTTCTAAGAAAGTTTGCTACAATTGTAAGAAGTTAGGTAATTTGAGGTTTAAGTGCCCACTTTTACCTAAGAGGGTGGGAGGATGGCAAACAAGATCCACCCTAGGGCAGATGAGAAAAATAAGTCAAACATCCAAGCAGACATGGGAATCAACATAGAAGAGGACACTTACTTGTTTCTATGTGGTGAGATAGGCGACTTTTGGTGAGATTGTCCTTCCTTACAAGGGAGGAGTGAGAGTGTAGCCTCTCGACCACTACTCCAGCCTGCGTGTGGTGGATTTCAGATGAGGGGCAGAGGTCATGGACATAATGTGGCATCAAGACATAGAAACCTCAAATGACTACAGTAATTTAAGCACCTAATGCCCAAGAAGTGTAGGTTATGGATCATGTAGTCACAAGTAATCTTTTCATTTATGATTGCATGGCATATGTATTATTTAACCTAGTGCATCTCAATCATTTGTGTCCATTGGATTCATAAATAGAGCGGGATTATCTAAATATCATATGCATCATGTGATAGAAGTGTCTACTCCATTAAAAGCACTTAGTATAGCTGCTGAGGCATGTTTTGACATTCCCATAATAATTGAGAGTAGGCAGTTTTATGTTGAATTAATTGTGTTGAATATGGAAGGTTTGGATAATATATTTGGCATGGATTGGCTTGCCAAGTAAAAAGCTAAGATTGATTGTAAAACTAAAATGGTGATTCTAAAAGCCCCTAATGAGGTGGAAATCATCTTTAAGAGTTTTCCTAAAGGTGAGGTACCTAAACTAGTGTCAGTTATGAAAGCCCTCAGCTTAGTGCGAAAGCGGTGTGAGGCCTACTTGGAATCCACTATAGATGCTAATTCTGAGCTTCAATCATTAGGGGATATACCTGTATTACGAGACTTCCTAGATGTGTTCTTGGGTGAATTATATAGATTGCCTCCAAAAAGAGAAGTGAAATTTTCTATTGACCTTCAACAGGGAGCTGAACTAATATCTAAAGTTTCGTAAAGAATGACACTGTTGGAGCTTGTAGAATTGAAAGTGTAATTATAGGAGTTATTGGATAAAGGATTTATACATCCCAATGTGTCACCGTGCGATTCGCCTATAGTATTTGTAAAGAAGAAAGACAGAAGCTTGCAATTGTGCATTGACTTTAGAAAATTGAATTTGATGCATGATCTGGAATTGATAGTAGTGGTCTTTGCCTTGAAAATCTGGAGATATTATCTCTATGGAGAGAAGTGTGATGTGTATACTGACCATAAAAGCTTAAAATACATCTTTACCTAGAAAGAACAAAACATGAGGCAGAGATGGTGGTTGGAATTACTGGAAGATTATGTCTTGACTATTCATTAGCACCTAGGAAAGGCTAATGTAGTGGTTGATGCTATGAGTAGAAAATCTGGGAGCAGTATGGCATACATGCTCACTTAGAAGAAAGACCTATTTAAAGAACTAAGGTGTTTAGACTTGCATGTGGGGATGAAGGGAATAGTAGTCCAAATGTGCCAGTTAAGTTTTCAGGCAACCTTACTAGGTGAAATTGGGGTAACTCAAGGAAACAATACAGATGAGGAATTTTAGAAAGTAAAAGAGAAAGCTTAGAAGAATGAACTGCCTAATTTTCTTATGGGCCCAAATGGTATTTTAAGATATCAAAATCAGATGGTACTTCCTAAATGAATTGCAGTGATGCGGAAAGTATTTGGGGAAGCACATCACCTTATACCATTTACACTAGTAGCACTAAAATGTATCATGACTTGAAATCTTAGTATTGGTAGACTGGCATGAAACATGATATAGCCAAATATGTGGCTAAGTGTTTTATTTGTAAAAGAGTAAAAGCAGAGCACCTAAGGCCTGGTGGTCTATTGCAGCCGATAGAAATTCCTGAATGGAAGTGGACAAATATTATCATGGATTTCATCACAGGCTTACCAAAAATAATAATGGGATTTGATAGTGTCTGGGTGATCGTAGACAGACTGACAAAAGTGGTTTATGTTATTCCAGTTAAAACTATTTTTACTACTGAAAAGTGTGCATGGATTTATCAAAAAGAAGTTATGAGATTACTTAATGTGCCCAAAGTCATTATTTTAAATTAGGGATCGGTGTTTAGTTCTAAATTTTGGAATGTATTACACAAGTCTATGGGAACACAATATGATTTCAGCAGTACTTATCATCAACAAATAGTTGGGCAAATGGAGTGGGTAAATCAACAAATAGAAGACATGCTTAGGGCATGTGTCTTTGACTGGGGTAAGGCTTGAAGCCAGTATTTGACTCTAATTAAGTTTGCTTATAACAATAGTGATCATTCTAGCATTCAAATGGCTCCTTTTGAAGCACTCTATAGGCATAAGTGTAGATCTTCATTGTATTGGACTGAAGTAGGTGAGCATACCTTAGTGGGACCTAAAATGATTGCAGATATAGTAGAAAAGGTGGCCAATAAATGAACATATCCAAATTGCACAATCATGCCAAAAAAAGTTATGCTGATATATGAAGGTGTGATTTGAAATTTCAAGTGGGGGATAAGGTTTTCGTAAAGGTGTCTCCGATGAAGGGTATAGTATGATTTGGCACAAAAGGGAAGTTAAGCCCCAGATATATAGGTCCTTATGAGATTCTAGAATAGATTAACAAGGTGGCTTATCGTATTGCATTTCCACTCTCATTAGGTGGGATCCATGATGTATACCACATATAATCATTGATAAAATATAAGTCAGATCCTTTACATATACTGGCACTAGATGAAATCAAAATAGGAGATAACTTGTAGTATACAAAGTACTAATTCTTATTCTGAACAATAAAGAAAATTAACTACAAAATAAGGTAATCAGCCTTATAAAAGTAGAATGGAGCCATCATACTGAAGAGGAAGCAACTTGGGAACTTGAAGATATGGTGTAAGCTAAATACCCTTATCTATTCATCTAAGTTTCAAGGTTAAAAATTTTTATAAGGGGGGTGAAATGTGATACCATAAATTCTAAGGTATGGGTAAATTTGTTTTGTTAGTTGAAAATGCATGGTGCATGAATGTTCATTTACAATTTGGAGAAATCAATAATATAAATTGATAGAATTATGAAAAGCATGACTAATGATATGTGTATTATGGTTTATTGGATAGAATTATGTTGAAAAAGGTACAAAAAGTGAGGCAAATTAGGTCACATGTGCATATACGACTATGCATCATTGGAGCACTGCAAGTGGAGCAAGATAAAATGCTCCACCAGCCATTTCCAGCACCAAGGAACCATTCCCAGCCCTCCTCACGCCCCAGCTGCTTAAGAAATTCAAATTTGTAGCGAATTTTGATGGGATTCGAGAGGGAAATCATTGGCAAAGTAGTCTACAACTATCTGGAATAGATAAAACACTAGATTTTATAGATTTGAACCATGGAAAAAGAAGAAAAAAATTAGAGCTAGTGAACCTAGGTGGGTTTTGCTGCAATTGACGAAAGATACCAATAAGTAAATGACTTCTTCTCAGACTAGGTGAATTCTAATATGTTAGTTTTCTCAATTATGGGTTATGGAGCAAGATATGTAGAGGAGTAGCATTTTGTTAGGTTGGAAATTGGAGCATAAATTGAGTGATGGGAAGTTGAATGGGGCATAACTCATGCTAAAACATGTTTATTTGTAATTTGAGAAAGAAAACTCTCTACTGCTTATGGTGGAATAGTGAATTTTTGAAGTTGCATATCAAATGTTTGATGAAATGATGTTAAGAATAGCATGATTAAGTCTTGTTAATGAACCCTTAATTTCCACTTAATCAATATTTAGACTAACCATAGGATAAACCTAGAAGTGGCTAATTTAGAAACTTGAGCTAAGGTGGAGCTAGTGGTGTTTTGTAAAATTTAACTCCATATGGATGTTAACGGGATATGTATTTTGCATATAGGATTGGGGATCCTTGAATTAGATGTGGCATTTCAAATTTTAAGATTAAAAAGAGTGCAATTGTTAGTATAATGTAAGCAAGTTTATTTTTTTTATGTAACTGCATTGAATTTTCATGACTATGCATTATGGGCATTGTATGTTGATTTTGGATAAACTACTATATTATGCTTTGGGCATGTTTAAATAATGTGAATTGTGTGGTGTGATGCTTGGAAATAAGGGGAATAATGCTTCCTTGTATTATTTCTAGACGAAATTGTAAATGTGTCAGTGTATGGCAACTTAAGTCTTATTATATGTTGAGATTTATTAATTTCATCGAGAGCATAGATACATTGCATTGTGTAATTTCTGATAGCATCATGTGTATGATTTGGCCACAAGATATATGAGAATAAAAGAGGAAAATGAAGGATTAAATGAAGAGAATTAAGATGTAAATAAACTGGTTAAATAAGGTAAACAAGGGAGTAAAGGAGAATGTGAATAGGGACGGCAAACAGAGTGTGAAAAATAGGGTAGCAGGTGAGAGCTACAGCACCCAACCTAGATACCGTGGTGCCTAAGTATGCAAAGCCATGTAGCGTTGGCAGATAGTGGGAGCCATTGCTCCCAAAATTGGATGCCAGGGCCCCTAAACAATACTTTGCACATTTTTTTAAATGATAAAATTTTGTAGCTTTTAAAGAAGGGTTTTTCTTGGAAGCTTTAAGACATTATTTGGAGGTTATAAAGACACAAAAATGGGATATGAAAATGCTAGAATAATATGTAATAGTTTTGGTTCCTAGGAAGTATGATTATTCCAAGATGGCATGGTTATTGATGCGATATGCCTTGTTGGCGTGGTGGTCTGTATGGCCGGATGTGATACGCATGGTTGGTGTGGTAGCCTGTATAGTCAGATATGATACGCTTGCTTGGCGTCGTGGCCTATATGGTTGGATGTGATATCCCTGGTTGGCCTGGTGGGCTGTAGGTCGTATGTGATATGCATGGTTAGCATGATGGCCTATATGGTGTAATATGCCTGGTTGGTATAGTGGCCTGATGTGGTACTATTGGTTAGCATTGTGGCCTGTATGGATGGATGTGATATGCCTAGTTGGCACAGTAGCTTGTATGGCCGAATGTGATATGCCCTGTTGGCATGGTGGGTCATATGGCTGAATATGGATACGCCTGGTTTGCATGGAGGCTTATATGGCTTGGTTTATTTGACTCACCAGATTACCTCATTAGGTGTTGACAGAGAACCTTTGATCCCTATGGAGCAAAGAGGGTAGGATGCCACGGATAACAGTGAAAGACTATCATGGGCTTGGCAGGTTTCATAACTAGGGCTACAGGGAGGGACCAGAACACACCAAAGAGGGAGAGGGGTGCTGTCTGTTCTATTGATTGCCTATTATAGATTGAGTGTTAATGATGCTCTAGTAGATTGATGAGGTATGGATATGAATAAACAAGATTAAAATGAGATGAGAGTAAGATGATGATAATGGCATATTGAGATTGAGCTAAGGATGAACCAAGTATGGATGAATTACAAGATTACACTATGACTTCATTAATAATAATGGATGTATCATATTAATGAATCATCGTTGCGTTGTTGTGAGACATAGTATTTTATAGATTTATATATGTATGTGATATGATCTTGAATTAATATTTTATTGTTTAATTACATTTTAATTTTATACCTGCTTAGTTACCGGACTCATCCTGTTTTAATATTGATTCTTAGTTGACAGTACTGAAGATGGAGCCCAATGGGGGTTGGAGCTCATGATCGAGATAGGTTGTAAATGGTAACCGGTAAGAATTTTTAATTATGAAATTCTCCTTTCTGGCTTTTTGGAATGTATATAACTTGTAAATTTCTAAATTTTGGTGTGTGCTATGTATAAAAATTTATAAAGTAATTTTGGCTGGCATGTCATGATATAGGATATGCATGAAATATATCTGACGACCTCAATCACAATGCGATTACCAATTCTGGGTGGCTATGGGTATATGATGATTAGTTTAAGATGAGATTGATAAGCATGATTATATATTATGATGAATTGTACAAGTCCAAGATGGACAGAAGTACAGGGGAGACTTTATGTAGAGTTCCTCATGATATTGCCCTGTAGTCCCGCCGAAAAGTAAGGTTTAACACTATCTTTAAACTCACAATAATATTCTTCAAAATAAAACATATTATAGATCTATAGTTTTTCTAAAGCTGCTCTTACATGTTATTTCTAATAACCATCACTATCGGGGATTACTTGTCTAACAAACTCCCTTTTTGGCATTTTTACAATGATTGGAATAACTTCTTTGGTCAGCTAAAATATTTTCTATTAGAGGCCTTCTACTTAGTTCATCCCAAAATCTTTGTGCAATTCTTTATAGAATTACTGCTAGATAAATTCTATCATTTTCAAGAGTCCAATCCTTTCCTCTTAGGATTGTTAATCTAGCTTTATTTTTCCAAGCCTTGATAGTCTTTTTAGTGTCTCTTTTCTAATCAAAATTTAAATAAGCACCTTGAAGAGACACTTGTTCCATTTTTCCATCTCTTGGGATAAATCTATATAGAACATTTCATGGATACACTATTATATAATTACCAAATCTTTGTAATTGAATTAAACCTCTCAAGCTTTGTGTATTGACTGGCCATTTTTTGGCTAGCTCAATACCCATTTTAGAAGTAAGTATCTTATAAGCTAGCTCACTAGAAAGTCTTCTAGAGCCCCCTATATCTCTGTTCCTTTCCTCAAGTGTTTTGAAGATTCTACTCTCCTTCTGGCCTTTTACTTAAAAGCTTCTTCAATTTCATTGAGGTGACTATTTAAGTCATTCTAGACTCTTTCTATTTCATCTGAAGTCCATTTCTCCTTTCCTAGAATTTGTCCAATTTGTTTTTTAGCTTGTCTTACTTTTGAAACAAATACTATAGTATCTGGATAATCTTATTCTCAATATCAATATGTAGGGGTTCTCCATTCACTAGATGCTTCCTAAGAGGTCGAGAATAACAAATTCCTTCCTCCTTTGCTCTAATTATTATTGACTTATCTTGTTAATCAACTAAGGATCTAATTATATTAGCTATTTCAAAGCTAATAGATCTACTAGATCCTTCACCTTTTTCAAGTTCAACCATATTTTTTAGAACTAGGCTCTAATACCTACAGTAGGCACCAAAGACGGAGACCAGAATTTATTTTACTTAAGGCTCTAAATGCTTTCTCAAAAGAAACTTTGATTGCCTTCTTCAAGTTCCGAATTAGATACTTCTTCCTCAGAATATTTTGATTCAACTTATAATAGATCCTCATCATCTGAGTCTATTTCTTCTCCTAAATAGGTGCAAAACAAACCTTTCTTTTGGAACAAAGCAATGTCTTCAATTAGGGTTGACGTGCTTTTCTTTCAAGGCATGCTGCAAGCTTATAACCTAGTTTTCCGTATAACTAGCAACATTTTACACTGAGACAAGGGTATTCCTTTGGGATATTATGGCTCTCATCCATATTTTTCTTTGAACGCTTGTCTCCTTTCTTCTAGTAATCTAAGGAGCCTTAAATATCTTTTTTTTCTAGATATTTTATCCTTTTTTCTTATTAACTAAAATCTTACAATATTTTTTAAATTTCCTTTTGAACTTTTTCTTGGGTTTACAGTATTCTTCTGTATAGACTATTTTAGGTTTCCTTGGTTTAGCACAATGATGTCTTCTCACCAAAAGTTCAACTTAACACAACAATCTTCAAACATTACTAACATTCTGCCTATGTCCTTAGATATTTTTTTCCATGCAGTGGAGCCTGATGCAATATCTTACTACTTCAGCTCTTCCACCCAACGTATCTATTACATCTGGATTTGATAGCATAGCATATGTTATTCCAATACTCTTTGGGCTACTGTTCTCCAGCTTTTGGGAAACTTGTCCCAAAATATTTCAAGAGCAATCTTCTTATCTTTAAATATTAATTTATCAGATCTGTCTATAAAATCAAAATAATATTCTTCAAAATAACTCATATAACAGATCTAAAGTGTTAGCATTATTGTATATAATTTTGATGATAACAAAACTTGTATTAAGATAAGAAATTTGTATGCTTAAGTCTCTAACAATAATACACATGATTATGAATTGCTAAATGTTAATTAATACAAATATATAATCATAATGTCAATTATACAAGAATATATTCTTACATTATGGTGCACATAACATTAATTACTCTTTACTGCATAAATTTGTTAAAGCACCATAATCACTTAAACTTCCACATTATGCATTTAATAGAAATGTATATTGTCCGTGATTTACAATATGATTAAATCATATAAGGATAAAATACATTACGTTAAGGAATATGAAAGCTAACAACATAGCAAGTACAGAAAAGTTCAAGTGTAGAATCATGATCATCTGCAATAAACTACCACAACTATCTCCTACATTCCAAAGGAGCTACATTGATGAAAATAATGGAAGAAGAAAAAGAAGAAGAAGAAGAAGAAGAAGAAGAAGAAGAAGAAGAAGAAAGCATAAGATAAGCAGTAAGAAAGGTTGCATAAGAAAGCTTCCACAAACAAAAGCAATGGGAGAGAAACAAGGCTTCAAAGATGCATTGTAACGAGTTTGCATTGTCTATCAATCTTAGAAAGGAAATTTCAACAGACAAATGCAAGACAAAGAAGTTGAAGATGAAGCCATGGTCAAAGGGCATAAAGTTGTTTGAGAAACTTGAGCTATCTACATTGACCAGACAAAGCTTGTTTGAGATAAAAAAAGAAGAAGAAGACACTTCATCAAATACTCAAACAAGGGAAGAAGGAAGAGATTGTCACCTGAACAGTCATGCACAAAGTGAAGAAAACTTTGTTTGAGCAACAGTCTAGAATGGATTCATCTGAGGATAAAAAGGTAACTTGAACAAATAAGGGAGTGCAACTTCAGTTGAGCAAAGATAGACAAACTAAGAATGAAGAAACAAAGAAGTTGCAAGAGCAAAACCCTTTTGTTGCTCGAAGTGTGCAAAACAGTTGAAGAACTTCACTTCATTTGTGGATCAAAAGTCATCTATTACTTATGACTGATAAAGCATTAGCCAAAGCTGAAGATGAAGTAGAAGCTGCACAATGAGCATAGACACGAAGCTGAATAAACTAAAAAACTGCTTGGACCAACTGGGTTTCAACAAACAAAAGCACGATTATCTACAACTTACAACAAACAAACACGCAATGTGCAGAATACTCCATCCAAGACAAAGTAAGGCATAGTTCATATATCTCTTACATCAGACAAATAATACACTTTGTTTGTTTGAGCAAGTTAAAACAAGCTTCATCTACCACCTCCAACAGATAATGAGGAACAAAAGAAGAATACTATACTTTATCTATTAGAGCAAGTCAAAGAAAATTTCATCTGCCACCTCCAACAGACAAATGAAGAACAAAGGAAAAACATCTCACTTCATCTATTCGTATATAAGGAGAACTTTTTTAATCGATCAACCCAACTTTGTCAACGCCACCCGAGTTAGTCTATTATTTACAATAGATACAACATATACATGAAGGATCGACCAAAAGACAAATCTCCTAGAGGAATTCAGGTAGACAAAGTAGAGTTTGTCTTTTAGTCAATTCGACTTCATCTGCTCCATTTAAAGTTTATCTGCTACTTGTAACAAATAAATCACTCTTATAGAAGCTCAACTAATAGACAAACTAATGGAAGAATCCATCTATAATTTATGCAGACAGATACAGATAGACAAAGGCCATGACTTGTTAGAGGAAAATTGATTTATGTGACTAGCATTCAAATGACATCTTCACTCGTGTCGACATTATGTAGACTTATATCAGTTACCACTTTTGGCAATAAGGGGTGTTGCAAGGTTTTCAAAGTTGTGATAAGTCAAACAAGGAAACCTTTTAACATATTCATCCTCCTCCTTCAACAGTGATACAACAGCACAAGATAAAATAGAAAGACATGGACTTCATCAGCCAAAAATTTAAATGGTCTTATTCATTCAATGTTGCTTATTTCTACACTCAACGGAACCCATCTTCTCCAATAGTCAAAAATATGAAGAACCTATTTAAAGAGAAAAGGTGGGACGATTCAAAGGTGATGAAGGAATATTTTTTAGATGAGCTAAATTCTATGCAAATCCTTCCACCTTTTGCTAAGAGCTTAAACCATTATATATCTTTCATGAGCTTCAATCCGCTTATCCTTATGGCCATTGTCTTTACATTATAGGAAGATCTTTTGCATTACATAGAGCTAAAAGAGAGATCAAATCTTCTCCTATGCTTGAAAGAAATACTATGTAAAAGTGTATAAATTTTCTTGTAAACTTGAAACTAAAGAGTTGTTGATGAGCTCTAGAAAACCAACAAGTTTGCTGGTGATCTTCAAAACCAATGAGTTTGTGGTGAGCTTGTGAAAACCACTTTGTATGAGTTGTTGGTGACCTCTCGAAAATCAACAAGTTTGCTAGTGATCTTTGAAACAAGTGAGTTTCTTTGTGAGCTTGTGAAAACTAGAAGAGTGCTGGGAGCACTATGTATTTCCATTATATGAGATATAGTGGAACCCAAAGCAGAATGAGTGTGTGCTCTTGGAAGAGTGAATGTAGGGATAGGGTTTTGAACCACTATAGAAATTTTCTTGTCTTTGTACATGTGGTTGCCCATTTGTTTTATTCTTCATTCATTTTACTATTTCCATTATTCACTTTTCATCACACCACACATAAGTACGAAAAGAGGGAAATGATCTAACAAATATTAAGCACTGAATTTTTATTTACCCAATTCACCCCTCCCCTCTTAGTTTAAGCTATCCTATGAGATCCTACAAGTGGTATCAGAGTAGGCTAGATAAACAATTCTAGTGATTCGTTTAGCCTACCCAACAATGCCATCCTTTGTGTTATTCAAAGAGTAGTCCATCTCCCATCTTCCAAAATTTTGATATATTAAATTGGATATAATGGAAAAGGAGATTGGTATCATTTCTTATGGCCAAATAATTTCCATTTATGGAAATTTATCTATATTGGCATAAGTGAGGATGAAATGAGAGCAAAGCTGAAAATGTTGAAAACTCACTATATGCTCTCTGTCCCACCATTTGTAAGTATGTTTTGGTTTCTAGGTTAATTTGAGAAATCTTAGACAAGCTTAATGGGCAAAAACACTTGGTACTCACACACCACTTATTGTTTAGACTGACTTGAGTGTAGGAAATCTAAGAAAGGAGAAAATAAACTCCTGACAAAGAAGAAAGGAAAAAGAGATTTGGTCTAAAGAAATAAATTGAAAATAATGAAATACCAAGTTCCTTCAAAATAAAAAGAAAAAGTAAGTGCAGGTATGACACTCAAACTCAATTGCCTCTATTAAAAGTGTCATTATTTGAATTCTAAAATTTCACTTGCATATTTTCTTCAACCCATTCTTTTGCTGATAAGTATTCATGCTCAGTCCTTCAATTCATTAATTTTATCTATTTATATACCTTTACTTTTAACATTCAATTATTCACATGTCTGTAGAGACAAATTTACATTATTTTCTTTTGAATTTTACCTATTTCTTTCAATTCATTCTTTTAAATTCAATTCAATCTTTCACTTATATACTTCTATTTACTTAATGTCTGTGGAGACAAATTCATTCATTACTCCTAAGTTAGTATTTCTCTTTAGAAATAAATTTAACTCATTCTTTTAATCATTTCTCAAGTTTAATTGTTTATATCTTATTAGATGTGTGTATATTGTTATTTGTATAAATCAAGTTTTATTTTGTATATCTTAATATTTCATTTGTATATTTGAAAACTAGAATTAATAGTTAGAATTTTGTGAGAATTCCCTTTAGTCATATATAGATTAAAATTGAATTCTAAAATTATGTTTAGGCATTTCTACATATTCATTTATTCATTCATTTGCACATTATTTAAAAACTATATTTAGAATTTTGATTACTTAGATAAATGTATCTTGATAGAAATAAATTTTCATAAATATATGTACATATCTATTTCACTTATGTACATACATAGAGAAGATAAATAATTCACACTAGGACTAATAAAACTTTGAAAAATATGAAGTAAAACTTTCAAGATAATCAAGAAGAAAAATAAACTTTTAGAAAATAAACAATACTAAAATAACAAGTAACTTGAAAATAAGAATGTCTAAAAGACATATAACTAAAAGAAAGATAAAATAACAAAACTGAATGATTATGCTCAAAATCATTATAGAAAAAGGAAGAGTAATCTATCGCATAAGGTTAATTGTGATTTACATCTATGCTAGCTCAAATAACTCAATGCTTGATTAAAGCAAATGTTTATCCTACTTATTCATGAAAACTACTTTAATTCATTAACCTTTTCCTCTGCATATTGTTATGGTTAAAATAACTCTTTGCACCGATATATTAGCAATACATGCTCACATCTATTTGAGCTTATTAAAGAAAGAGTGCAAGAATTTTTAAGTGTATGCAAAAAAAACTTGAGTTGAGCATAGAAGAAAGAGATCAATAAAAAAAATTAGAATCTTCTTTTTAGCTCACAAATCCAAGCAAAAGAGCCTAAATTTTAAGTTCTGGATGCAAGGAAATGATTGAATAAATCAAAAACTATAGCCCAAAACAACATCAATCTTCAAATACAACATCAAAGGCTTGATGGTAGAAGCTAAATGCTTAGTCAAGACTAATAACAACACCCATGAACTTGAATAAGAAATCTATGAAGGGAAGCATCAAAAGAGATAAGTTGTCAAACATGATTATATTTCTTTCAATGCTCTATACTTTAGACACCTCTGAATGAAGTACATTGGATTCAAATTAAGTTGAGTTTACTGCATTGAGCTAAATCATGTCAAAAATCTTAATAAACCTTAAAATGATCAAACTCTAAGATCATTACAATCCTAAGGCATTGTCAAGCCTATTTGAGAAACTTCAAAGTTTAAGGTCTCGAATAGGAATTCCATTCCTAATCATTTCTTCTGTAATAATGTTTATAGGCTTGATCTCACATAAAAAACCAAAATTGAAAAGTAAAAACTCATAAAGATAATAACCATAATGCATAGGAAGCTAAAATAGAATCCTTAACATTAACAAAATTTCATTTAATAAGATGAACATTAAACATTCAAAAACACCTACCGTCTTAAAATATTAACAACCAGATAAAACTACCATCAAGTTTAGAACATTTAGCAAAGAAAATTAAAAATAGCTACTCCTTTCAAAGTTCAATAACTGCTAACAACTCCGTAATTCTATCTTGAGTCTCAGACAATTCCTTTTTTAATGCTGCAATTCTATCCATAATCTCTCCATAAGCTATACACTAGTCAGTCAACAGAAGATCTGTAAAAACATTTATCTTCTTAGCAAATTTCAACTCCTTCCTTAACTATATCTCACCTCCTCTTCCAAAAACCAAATCTGATTATTTCCCTCACTTATCTCTTGCTCTATTGTTACTCGAATGTTAATCTCGTATATTGTCTGTCCAACTAAATATCATAGAGTACAAGGGTCACAACCAGTTTTCTAAAGACATATAAACACTATGGAAGTAATTATCTAATTGGCAGCTCAAACATGAAATAGATCTTCACATTTTAGAAACCCAAACAAGACACAATAGGATCATGCATTATCACTATTAAACATGATGAATAAACTATGGTAAAAGATATATATCCAATGTTTAAACAACTATAAAAATGATCCCATAAAAAGCAAAAATCACTAAACATAAATTTCATAAAAGATCAAAAACTTAAAAAATATTAATGTGAGTATAAAGAGTTGCATTCATATAAAGAGTTTAGATCAAAAATTAAAAATATTTAATCAGTAAAAACATGAACAACTACTTCCAACTCTTTAACCCTCTGGTGAGCCTTGGTTGACTTTGTCTCCAAATGTTTAATGCGCTCTATAGCTTCCATAAGAGACGCATAAAATGAAGATTACTACTCCTAACAGATGTCAAATCAATTTTTAGTTGCTTAATCTTATTGTGAAGAATCAGACATCTCTCTATAGCCTCAAAAGTTGTATCGTCATTTTCACCTTGAATCAACTTTATAGAAGAAATCGAAGACGTAATGCTTTCCTTAGTAAGCACAAAAGGGTCATATCTTCTCACTAATCCCTCTGCACAGGAAAAGAGAAAGACGGATGCTTCTCCACTTCTCAAGTAATCCTTCAACTCCACCATTAATAATTTCACCTGTCACTCTTGATAATAATGACAAACAACCATTAAATAAAAGAAGATGCACATTAACTGTAAACCATTATCCTCATATTTGCATGAAATCATTCTCTTTAAACTTGGTGTCTTAATGTGATTTTGATGAATAATACATACTTAATTGATTAATGTCTAATTATTGTTCTTTATAAATATGCCTCTTATAGTAATGAAAACGTTTAATTATAAAAATGATTAAAAGATTTTTAATATTGTCATTATAATCAACCTAATCATAACATTAAATCATAGAAAAGAAAATTGAGATGTAAATTATAATTGAAAAGGGGGGAAAAATTACAATCTAGATAATACAAGTGAGAATAAATATTCTAGGGTTCAACAAAATATGGGGAGAAGAACTTAAAAGAAATATTATATAAACAGGAAGAAAAATATCATTAAGGGGGAAAGAAATGTGATTATATAGGTTAAATCTTTTTGATTATAACAAAAAAGGGGAGAGAAATTGAGAGACTTGTGAGATTGAAAACAAGACAAGGGTCAAACCCATAAGATTATATAGGTCAGATATTCAGGGGGAGATTAGAAGAATATTCCTAATTATTAAATAACAAGTCCTCAAAGTTTTGTCATCATCAAAAAGGAAAAGATTATCAGCATTATTATATATAATTTTCATAATAACAAAACTTGTATTAAGATAAAAAAATTATATGCTTAAATATCTAACAATCACATGCATGATTATGAATTGCAAAACATTAATTAATACAAATACACAATCAACAATGATCGATTATACAAGTATACATTCTTATATTATGGTGCGTGTAATATTAATTACTCTTCACTGCATAAAATTATTAAAGCACCATAATTACTTAAGCTTTCACATTATGCATTTACTAAAAATATATATTATCTGTGCTTTAAACATGATTAAATCATATGAGGATAAAATACGTTATGTTAATAAATATGAAAGCTAACAACATAGTAAGTGCAGAAAAGTTTAAGCTCAGGATCATGATCATCTTCAACAAACTGCTACAACTATCTGCTATGTTCCAAAGAAGCTACACTGATAAAAATCATAGAAGAAGAAGAAGAAGAAAGTAGAACATAAGCAACAAGAAAGGTTGTATTAGAATGCTTCCATGAACAAAAGCAATGGGAGAAAAACAAGGGTTCAAAGATGCGCTAAAACGAGTTTGCATTATTTGTCAATTTCAGAAAGAAAATTTCTACAAACAAATGCAAGATAAAGAAGTTGAAGATGAAGCCATGGTCAAATGGCATAAAGTTATTCAAGAAACTTGAGCTATCTATACTGACCTGATAAAGCTTGTCTGAGATGAAGAAAGAAGAAGACCCTTCATCAAATACTCAAACAAAGGAAGAAAGAAGAGATTGCCGTCTAGACAGTCATACATAAAGAGAAGAAAACTTTGTCTGATCAACAAAGTCAGAAGAATGGATTCGTCTAAGGATAAAAAGGCAACTTGAACAAATAAGGGAGTGCAACTTCAGCTGAGCCAAGATAGACAAACCAAGAATGAAGAAATAAAAAATTTGCAAGAACAAACCCCTTCTATTGCTTGAAGTATGCAAAACAGTTGAAGAACTTCACTGCATCTGTGGATCAAAAGTCATCTGTTACTTATGACAAACAAATCATCAGCCAAAGCAGAAGACAAAGTAAAAGCTTCATAGTGAGCATAGAAGAAGTTGCAAAAACAGAGAATCTACTTGAATCAAATGGGTTTTAATAGATAAAAGCACAATCATCTACAACTTACAACAAATAAACCCATGCAATGTGCAGAATACGCTATCCAGGACAAAGCAGGACATAGTTCATCTATCTCTTACATTAGACAAATACTACACTTCATCTGTTTGAGCAAGTGAAAGCAAGCTTTATCTGCCACCTCGAACAGATAATGAGGAACAAAAGAAAAATGTTATACTTTATCTATTAGAGCAAGTCAAAGCGAACTTCATCTACCACCTCTAATAGACAATGAACAACAAAGCAAAAACCTTTTACTTTGTCTATTTGTATAGAAAGATAAGTTTGTCAATCGATCAACCCAGCTTTGTTAATGCCACCCAGAGTTAGTCTATTATTTACAACAGATAAAGCACATACATGAAGGATCGACCAAAAGTCAAATCTCCTGGAGGAATTTAGGCAGACAAAGCAGGGTTTGTCTATAGTTAGTTCAACTTCATCTATGTCATTCAAGTTCATCTACTACTTACAACAGAAAAATCACTCTTATGGAAGCTAGAGTGATAGACAAACCAATGGAAGAATCTATCTACAACTTATGGCAGACAAATATAGACATAGAAAAACCATTACTTATCAAAGGAAAATTTTATCTGACTAGCATTCAAATGGCATCTATACTCATGCCGACAATATACAAACTTATATCAGCCACCATTTCTAGTAATAAGCAGTGCTGTAAGGTTTTCAATGCTATGACAAGTCAAATAAGGAACACTTTTTAACACATCTCATCCTCCTCTATGAATGACGATGCAATAGCTCGGACAAAACAGAAAGACTTAGACTTCAATGACCAAAAATTTAAATAGTCTTATTCATTCAAGCTGCTCTCGTTTCTACATTCAACAAAGCTCATCTTCTTCAATGGTCAAAAATATAAAGAACCTATTTAAGGAGAAAAGGTAGGACGATTCAAAGGTGGTGAAGGAATATTTTTCAGATGAGCTAAATGCTATGCAAATCCTTCTACCCTTGACCAAGAGCTTAAACTGTCATATATCTTTCATGAGCTTTAATCTGCTTATCCTTATGGCCATTATCTTTACATTATAGGAAGATCTTTTATATTACATAAAGCTAAAAGAGAAATTAAATCTTCCCCTGTACTTGAGAGAAATATTATATAAAAGTTTATAATTTTTAAGTAAACTTGATACTAGAGAGTTGTTGGTGAGCTCTAAAAATCCAATAAGTTTGTTGGTGATCTTTGAAACTAGTGAATTTGTGGTGAGCTCTTGAAAACCACATTGTATAAGTTATTGGTGACCTCTGAAAAACCAATACGTTTGCTAGTGATCTTTGAAACTAGTGAGTTTCCTAGTGAGCTCGTGGAAACTAGAAGAGTGCTGGGAGCATTGTATATTTCCATTTTATGGGATATAGTAGAACCCAAGGTACATTGAGTGTGTGCTCTTAGAAGAATGGATGTAGGGACGGGGTCCTGAATCACTATAAAAATCATCTTATCTATATGCATGTGGTTGCCCATTTATTTTATTGTTCATGCATTTTACTGTTTCCATTATTCAATTTTCATCACATCACACACAAGCATGCAAAGAGGAAAATGATCCAACAAGGGTTATATAATGAATTTTTATTTACCCAATTACCCCTCCCCTCTTGGGTTAAGCCATCCTATAGGAACCTACATAAAGTTTTACTAAAGTTACTCTAACTTGTTGTTTCTAATAACCAACACTATCAGCGATGGTTTGTTTAGCAAACTCCCTTTTTAGCAAATTTCCATAAAGATTAGCATAATTCTTCTAGTCTGTGTTCTATAATATTTTCTATTAGAGAGATCTTTTACTTAATTCATCCCAAAATCTTTATGCAGTTCTCTGTAGACTTGCTACTTAATAAATTTTAGCCTTTTCTACAGTCCGATCCTTTTCTCCTATTATTGTTAATCTAGCTTGATTTGCCCAAGACTCAATAGTCTTTTCAGTGTCTCTCTAGCAATCAATCTTTAAATAAGCACCTTGAAGAGACACTTGTTCCATTTTCCCATCTCTTGGGATAAAACTATATGGAACTTTCCAAGGATACTCGGGTATATAACCACCAAATCCTTGTCCTTAAGTTAAACCTCTCAATCTTTATGTATTGACCGATCATTTTTTAGCTGGCTCAATACCCATTTCAGAAGCAAGTATCTTATAAGCTTGCTCACTAGAAAGTCTTACAATGCCCCTTATGTGAATGATTAGGGATGGTAATTGTCTCTAGAGTTTATATAGAATGCTATGGACTATATTATGTGAATGTGTGAGATTGATGGGATAGGTGACATCCCATTACTATGTTGAAATATAGTATATGAGGTTGATATATGGATTGATAACTGGTGGGGATAAAGGTTGGCCCATTTCTATTGTATATGTGTGAATATAGAATTAATGGGGATTTGATTTTCCCAAAATTTTTTATATAATATTGAATAAATATATATATTAATGGAATGAAAGCATTCATAGAGAATATATTATTGATGACAATGATGTGTGAATGTGCCTAAATGGCGTAGGATGTGATAGTAAGATTAATAAGGATTTAAGCCTCATGGGGTTAGGTGGATGGTATGATTACACTGTTAAGTATTTATTCATGTTTTGGTTTTGAACATGCTAGTTTAAATTAATTATTACTTTTCTTATTTTGCCTACTTACTAAGTTTGGCTAGACTCACACCTTATTCTATTTTTTTAGCTGACAAGATAGGTAAAGAATCCCAACTGTAAGTTAGGACAAGTGAGCAAGCTTGAAGATATTTTCCCAATGGTACAATGATTTGAAATTGTAATTTCATAATATATTTCTAACATTGTATTAAATATTCCAAATGGTGTAAATGACATGTAATGGAAGGTCACAGTAAATTATTAGTAATGATAGAATGGTATCTGGAATGGTCTGGTTCTGATGATATATATTGCCATCATGATTCAATTTCGATCTGGGTAGTTGTGGGTATGAGACTGTTTTAGAGTTTGTGTTAGAAATTTGTAGTTATTGAAATTATCATTATATATGATTAAATATATGTCAGGTGTAGATCCTAATATTTTAGGGTAGATTTTGTCAAATTTTTTACAAAATATTTCCCTTGAAAATGGGGAAATTGCAAGGAAATGGCAAGATGAATAAGCCCCAAGGTAGGGCATTATAGTAATGGACACATGCCTCTACCCGCCTTTAGATTTATTCAAAGGATTATAATCAGGCTCCATCACACTCTCCAGTTTACTACACATTTGTGCCAAAATACGTATAACTTTTGTAACTCTGTTTATCTTGAAATACACTTCAATGTAGTCAATTTTTTCTGCATTATAATTTTGTTCTTTATTCTATATTTAGTATGTATTTTCTTTTTTGATTATGAAGGGGGAGAGATAGATAATTCAAAGGTAATAGATAGTTTAAAATGGGGAGAAAGAAGAATTAAAGTTTAATGCATTCATTATGGGGGAGATCAGATTAGTTATGGGGAGATTTCAAATTAGCACTCTTTATAATTTAAATAATTTAATCAAGTTTTGTCATCATAAAACAAGGGGGAGATTGTTAGTATAGGTGCACAATTTTGATGATAAATAAAACTTGATTAAGGTAAGTACTAATGAAAAATTATCAAGATTGCAAGTGCAAAAACAGATTAAAGACAAACAGAACAATTCCCAAAAGAAGAAGCAGGCATGCTGAAATATCAAGTCTAAACTCCAGAAGATCAATGCAGTTTCAACTTTGCTTAAACACTATGATAGTATGAAAGTCTAATAGACAAGCTGGAGTTTCTGACAATGCAAGTTAATCTCAAATGATGCAAGGCAGAGACAAAGGGAAACTTTAGTCAATGCTCAAGATGTTCCTAAAATCCATATGCTGAAGTTTGCACAATGCCAAAGTGTGAAGATGCAAGCCCATACGTTAGAAAATTTTTATTTTGAATGTTGCCAACTTAATTTCAAATGAAGTTGAAGTTAATTTGCACGGTTAGTAATTCTCGCCACTCCATACAATCCAAAGTTATTTGTTGACTCTCATGCAAATATACACAATCACAAATAATATAAAATAGGTGAGTTGAGTATCGTTGCCATGAGAAAGTATGTTGTTATACACTAAGTACCAAACTTGTATCAAATTAGTATTATTTGATTGAATGAATGCAGTAATTATTATAAAAACTAAATCTAAACAAAATAATGAAGTTGAAAATTTTCAAAAGCAAAAGAAGAAAGATCAATGGATGAAATATCTAGGGATTCAACTTCACCTAGTAAATCCACTTGTATTGATGAATTGCATTGAATAAATTATCATTCTTCTCATTGGCAATCGGATGCACTAAAGTATTTAACACTCTTTCTCAAGTGTTATGATAGGTGTGCCTATTAAGGTGATTTACAATGTTTCCATGCAAATCCAAATCAATAAACTCATTTAGCTTAAGCATTCAAGTGTAATATATGCACTTGCAAGGTCATACTCCTAAGGATTGCACATGTACAATGACTATCTCTAGAATTCATTACATCATATGTTCTTCAATTAAAGAGTCTATTCCTAACTCACCTCTTTCAAGTATAAATTAAAAATCTTATTTCATGCACATGATAGCTAAGCACAAACATGTATTAAGCTTAGAAAATAAGAAACAACAAGAAAGAAAATAATTTAACTCAAAAATCAACCATCAACAAAAATTTCATTGCTAAGATTCATTTAACCCTAGATAAAGGAAATTTTGAACATCATATATGAATTAAAACCAATTGAGTAATTGATAAACATCATCATAATTCAAGTTTGAATGTTGATTCAAAAATAAAAGATGAATTAGAAAAAGCAAGAAAAATACAATATGAAAGTTATATCAGCTTTCTCTAATGATCTCTTGCTCTATGCTCTTCTCTCCTAAGCAATAGGGTTTTAGTAGAACTCCTCCATAAATTACAATTCCTTTATACATAAAGATTTGCTTCTAAGAATAATTCAATCTTCAAAAATAAACCGAGTTATTGCACATCCTTATTTCCAAAGATAACTTCTAAACATTGTATCACTTTTACGCCTAGAAATCAGTCTTTAATTTGATATATCTAACTTCTAAAGATTGTAACAACACTTATGTAGGAAAATCAACTTCCAAAGATAACTCTAATAGCTAGGTATTGTGGCACCCAACTACTAAAAATACTTGAAACACATTATTGATTTCTGAAATCATAGTTTAAAATTCAAAAGCAAGTTTATTATATCTAAAATTTCCTTGTATCGCAATTCTATTTTGTCCTAAAACTATTTTCTACATTTTCTAAAGTTTTTGCATTGTAAAATTCATTTCAAACAAATCTATGGACAAAGTAGCCTTGATTTAGATGAATCTACTTTGTCTTAGACAAATCTACTTCTTCTGTGGTTAGTTTATAGACAAAGTAGCTTTGATATAGGTGAATCTACTTTGTCTTAGACAAATCTACTTTATCTTTGGTTAGTCTATAAACAAAGAAGCCTTGCTATAAAGGAATCTCTTTCGTCTCAAACAAATTTCTACTTACTACAGACGAATCTTTACTTTCTACAGACAAAATAATTCTGGAGTAGTATTAGTGTTTTGATCATATTTTTCTCGTATGAGCTAAGAATTGCATGATTCATTTTGATTCATTTTGCATTGGATAAATAATTTCAGGAGATATAATTTCATGTTAATCACTATTTCTTAATCATTCATCTTCTATGAGTCATGGGGCCTCAAAGTGATGCCTTTTGTCAAATGAATTAGCACATGAATGTGAAACTCTCGAGATAGTTGTAATGTTTTAGCCATAACTTTCTCATATAAACTCAGAATTATATAATTCTTGATGCGTTGGAAAGATAAGAATGAAGGAAAAAAAATTTGTGTTGAATATATCTTCCAAATATACCTCCATAAATTCCAAAAATTGATTTAAATTGATGCCTTTTGTAATCTTTAGTTTTATTTTACAATTGTTTATGTCTGCTCCAAAACAAACTCTGTTAAGTGCAATATTCACTTAAATGTCAATATAAACCACTAAAAACATATTAAAAGAGGATCTTAAATATCTGAATTTAGATATAAAAATAAAATATATTATGAGCTTATCAAATACCCTCAAACTTAGTTTTTGATTATCCTCAAGCAAAATAGCAATCAGAACTGATGAAATACTTAAGAAAATCTCTTTCAAATAATTAGTAACATGCCAAAAAAAATTGCACGTGTGAACATATCTCAGAAATGACTCAAGCTACTTGCTAAGTAATCTCATGAAACTCATACTTCATCAATCCTTTCATGAAGTGAATGTGTGTGTGTAATGTCAATCTCATGCTACATGTATGTTTTTCAATTAACAATGTGCAAACTAGTGATTCTCATGATCTTCACAAAACACCCTATAAGTTTTTTTTTTCACAATCCCTCTCAACTAATGTAGATATATCAATAGTTGCTGACCAATCTTTCCTAGAGGCATTCACAATTTTCTCCAAAATTCTTTTGATTTTCATGTTTAAAACTTCTACTTGTCCACTAGTTTGAGCATGATGAGGGGTTGCAATCTTATGTCTCCATATTTATGGAGAAGTACATTGAACTGTTTATTACAAAAATGTGTTCCCCCATCACTGTTGATTGCCCTGGGAATGCCAAATTTGGTAAAATTATTTTTCTTCAAAAATTTGATCATGAATTGAGGATCATTTGTTAGCATTATTGCAGTCATTACCCATCTAGATCACTTTTCAAAGCACGACCTATCATTTTGCACTATATTTCACCTAAATTTTTTAGCTTTTAGGGTGGGATTGCTCAAGTCCCAATTTGGAACTCAATAAGTTTCTATAGAGAAATAAATAGAGTTTCCCCTGAAATGGGGCTGTCCACTTAGGGTAAAACAGATATAAACTAACATAAAGCAATAATATAAACTCTAAAACATATATCCACATTCCCACAGCCTAAGATCTGGGTGAATCGTGATGGCAACATATAAAATTGGAATCCTTCTAGTCCACTCACGTATAGAAATACATAATGCCCTTTTACTATGACATGCCCATACATTTCTTATAAACATTATTTTCATCAATTAAAATCCAATTATTATAATTAGACAATTACAATTACATAAAAATACTCCAAAATTAACATTATAATTCTGTAAACCACAATGAAAATATCTTCAATCAGCTCACTAGTTTCAACCCATAGGTGAAAGTTTTTGCCTATCATATCATCTAAAAAAATAAAATGAAAAGGAGTGAGTCCGGGCAACTCAGTAAGTAAACCAAGTAATATAGAAAATAATATCAATCCAACAACAACATATTTTTAAATGAAATATAATTTAACATGCTCATCATATATATACCCAAGAGACCTAAGCCTCATCAATTTAAGATACAACCCACGCCTTTTAGGCGTATAATATTATAATCATATCAAAATTATTCGCAACATATCAAAATTCAAAATTTTTCCATGTGGTTAATACCTATTCTAATTATGCCCTTTATGCACAGTATCACATTACTAAAATGATTTCATTATATATACAATTGGAATGATTCATATACCAACCAATACATGCATCCAATATAAATATGGGATAGTCTCTATCCCTTCAATTTATACATAAGAATAATAATTATAAAGCATATTAATATGAGATTCTTCTTATCCCTAAAAATTACATAATCACATTATCACAAATTGTCAAGTGATTAAATTCAAGGAATGTTCATCATTCCCCTAACCACCATACCTTCATCAAATCAAATAAACATCAATCTTAAATTAAATATGGGATATCTACCATCCCCAACCAAAATATACATGCTTGGAATCAAAATGAATGGGATATTCTATATCCCTATCCAAAACACACATGCCCGGATTACAAACAAATGGGATATTCATATCCTCATCCAGCGCATTCAACAAGAAGAGGAAGCCTACTTACCTCATGAAGTACGCTCTTTCATTTAACTCAGCCTTTCATTCCACAAGTTAACTCCCAAGTGGATTCTACATATATATTACATATATTTCCCATTCATGTATATCTTCAATCAAGGCATTTCAAGTTAATTCTAAATGCTAAGCTCTATCCCTTCATGGAATACATTATCATTTAGTAATAGATCAAAGGTTTCATGCACTTTCAATGGAACCAATTAACCCCACCTTACTTTCCAATGTAGTATTTCCTCAACATTCTATATACTTAAGTTAGAATGCTAATATTAGTAAAAGTGTGGTTGATTGCTTACATCATTAACATGACATAATATATGATATATTTTTACAGGTTTAATATCAAAATAGCTTATGTCATACATTCATTTTCATTTAGCCACTCCCTGAACATTCCTTATAGCATTTCTTCAAACATTTCCTATACATCATATCAATTATAACATTTCCATAAGGCGTAAAAAGAGAATTTCATTTTCAATATCACATATCCATCATGCTAAACCATTTAATAGCTAAATACTCATAAAAAAACTTGATTAACCCACTTAAACTAGTCAATTTGTGGTTTGATTATTTCATATACAGAAGACCTTTTTAATTCTAATTATGTCCTAGTCTAAAAACATATTTCATAAGTCCAAATGATCCCAAACAAACTCTAAAACCTTATAATCAATGCATTAACTCATTTCACCCATGGAAATTACACTTAATTATGAATTTTCCCCAATTTCTACGATTTAGAAAGCCCTAATTAACATAACTCATGATTTTCCATGCCTAATTAAATTCTATAACACAATTATCAATGTATTAAATGTTTCCCCCATGAATTTAACAAGAAATCCCCATCAACTTTCCAAAGTCACAATGCACGAATTTGGGTATAAACCCTAGCAAATGAAAAATACAAAATCAAATGGAGAGAAAGGGATTTACCTTCATTTTCCAAGTATGGCTTCTGTCTTCCATCATTTTTTGCTTCAAATCTTCAAAAGTCCATGATAAATCACATCCAACAGGGTTCCCATCCACAAAACCATCTCCAAATAGTAAGAAAATGGAATTTAATCTCTAAACCCATGATTTCCCATGCATATCTACAAGGATTCTAGCCTAAATTGCCTAAAGATTGAGTTTAGAATGATGGGTTTTGGAGCTTGGGGTATGGCGGAAGAAGAAGGAAGAAAACGAAATAAAAAAATCCCAAAACATAACTTAAAAAGTCAGATAGCCGACTTGGAAGTGAAAAGGGCACATAGGAGCCTATTTGGGTGCATGGGCGCCCAAAAATCTGGCCCTTAGCAGCAGTTTGGGTGCATGGTTGCTCAAAATCTGTCAGTCAGACATAGTCCTACTGTTTTTTCCATAAATTCCTCATATGACGTCCAATGACATAATTTTTGAGGAATTGGAAAGCTAACTTCATGGGATATAACTTTTGTGTTTATTACTATTTCTAATTCAATCCTAAAATATAAGTAATTTACCCTCAAAGTGACTCCATGCGTTTTAACCCATTATAAAAGTCTAAAGACCTCTTTAGTATTTTTGCTCTAACTTCCTCATATGACCTCTACTTAATATGATTTTTGATGAGTTGTAAAGATAAGTTAAAGGTATACGACTTTCACATGGACATTATTCCTAAATTGTCCATCAAATATTCCAAAACTTGGGTACAAGTGGTACCTACATTGTATTCAACTTTATGTTTTCATACATTTGTACTCAAATTACACTTTAAATTCAACTTTTCTTCCCATGGACTTAAGTACTAAGCTTAATAACTTTAAAATTTTCAAATTAGTCCATATTTCTCATATCCTAAGCAATAGTTCCTAATACTTCCTTATTTTATTGCCTCAGGCATTACAGATACATACTCCATAGCTACTAGAATATACTTATGGCCAAAAGAAGAGGCAAACGGTCCCATGAAATCAATCCCCCAAACATCAAAAAATTCACAAATAAGAATGTTGTTTAAAGGCATCTCATTTCTCCTAAAGGTATTTCCCATTCTCTCACATCTATCAAATGAAAGACATGGGTGTGTGCATCTTTGAAAATTTTTGGCGAATAAAAACCACATTGCAAAACCTTAGCTATAGTTTTGGTGAAACTAAAACTAAATGCCAACCTACCTCTCCATCATGATAATGTTATAGAATACTAACCATCTCATGAGTACACATATCCTTATCACCTGCTCTACATAAATTTGAAACAAAAAAGGTTCTTCCCAAAGATAATATTTAACATCAGAAAAGAATTTTTTCTTCTGTTGATATGACATATGAAGGGGTAGAACTTTACTTGCCAAGTAATTTACTATAACACCCAAGATATTAATGTTTTTATAATTACGTGATTATAAACTAATAGGACTATGGAAAAGAAAAATAATGAAGAAAAACTTGAATTTAATTTATATTTTGGGCACAATTATATAAGAACATGAAGCTAAAAATGGTATAGGTGTAACTGGTACCCAATTTTTGGCATATTTGATGGATGATTTAGAAAAGTGTCTAACATAAAAGTTATAGCTATTTAAATTTGGCTTTCAATGAATCAAGAATCATATGAATTAGATATCATATGAGAAAATTGGAGTTAAAATACTTTGACTATCTCTAGAGCTATAAATTGGGTTAGAACATATGGTGTCACTTTGATACTAAATTATTCATATTTTTGTATTGAATTAGAAAATGTTATAAACATAAATATTATAGATCTTGAAATTATCTTCTCATCACATTAAAATCACCTAAATCTAACATTGTAAGAGAAACTTAGGGCCAAAATAGTGAGACACTGTCTAGAGGACCAGTTTGGGCGCCACGGTGCCAAAATTGGAGCTGGCAGCACCAATTCGCTGACTTGCATTTTTAGGGCCGATTTCAGCCCAATGCCCCTATTTGTTTTCCCTCTTCTTCCTCCTTTGTCTCCTCATGCTCTAACCACGAAAAACCCCACCTTTCCAACTCAAATTTTTGTGGATTTAGCTTGGAAAATACATGTATTCCCATTAGAAACCTTGATTTTGCAAATGAAACTTCCATTTTCTAATTGGTTGAACATGGTTTCATTAGTTGAAACCCTATTGATTGTGATTCATGGTGGAATTTGAAGTCTTTGAGATGGAAATGCATGGAAAGTTGAGGCTAAGCTTGGAAACCATGGTGAGTAAATTTCTTTTCCATTGAATTTCATTTTTACCTGCTAGGTTTTAGAACCCATTTCATGAACAGTGGAAATTGTGGGTTTTGCATGAAATTGTGTATTTAGTTCATGGGAAAAATATGTAATCTATAATTTGTGATGGGTTTACAAGGATTAAACTTGATCAATCACAATTATGCATTAACCCCATTCATGAACAGTAACCCAAGGGGTAAAATTGGTATTAAACTATGTAAATTGATAGAGTAATTTGATTAAGAACTTGATTAGAGTGTTTGTGGCTTTATTTGGAGTTAATTAAATGTGATTATGCATGATCCCCTACTATGAACAATAATCCCATGAGTAGTAAATTGGGGATTTTGTTATAAAGTGAGATTTTGTTTGGTGTAATTGAATTACAAATTGATAAGCATGTATTTAAAGTAAACCTATTGTTAATATTATTATGGATTCATTATATGTGATTAGGAGTGAAAATCCTAATCCCATGTTATGTAGGAACTTGCAATCAATGGATGCCTATGAGGTATTTGATATAATGAGTTAAGGAGAATTCATGTATGGTTGACTCAATTGATTGTGTTTTGTGATTGGCTATAAATTAAATGATGAACCATGACAATAAAAAGAATAATCTATAAATAATTACAAAGAGAATTATGCTAGTGAATGATGAAGCATAATTATGCACTTGAGAGATGAATGAACTCTTAAGGGAATTATATTCTTCTATTGGATCATTGTAATGCATTAACTTGATATGGACTAGTCATGTAAGGTATATGGAAATGACATATATGATGCATATGTTCTGTATAGGATGAATGAAGCATGGATTGGAAAATTCAAGCCTGAAGACTTCAAGGTGATAAAAAGGTTCTATGCGATAAGTAGGCTCCGTCTGTTGAATGCATGGATGAGGATATGGAATATCTCATTGTTTGTTTTTGGGCATGTATGTTTTGGTTGAGGGATAATAGTTATCCCGTATTTGGTTAAAGATTAATGTTTATTTGATTTTGATAAAATTATGAATATTTGGGATAGTATCCCATAGAATTGAAATATATGGTATTTTGTTTATGATAATTATGATAATATGTGAAATTGTGAGTTGATGACTGATGGAGATATCCCATAGCTTGCTTATTCTTGTGTATTGATGTCTTCTAAATGAATGTGAATAAAAAATATCCCAAATTTATGTTGAATAGAATACATGGGATGAGTATATCCCATGATGGTGATGTTATGGGCTATATTGATTGAATATAGTCATTAATGGAATGTGAAGTCGTTCCATGATATGTAATTGCTAGAATGATTAAATACTATGCCCTGAATGGCATAATAAAATATATGAGATTCGTATGACATGCTTGTATGACAAAATTATGATGTAAGAGATTGACCGAATGGCCTAGAATTGATATAATGATGTTGTGTTGTGCCTGAACGGCATAGTTGTAAAGTTATGCCTACTGGCATAGTTTTAATATGATGTGTAGTTTTTACGTGAAATGATATGATGTGGATGACATAGTTAGGATACTATGCATGAATGACATAGTTATGAAATGTGAAGCCAGTATGGCCTATAACTAATATGTCATACCTCAATGTCATGGGTGTGGTGTTATACGCCTAAATGGAGTGGGTCATTGGATTAGAAAATGAGACTTGAGTCTCATGGAAGTATTACATTATTACACTTGTTTGAGTTATTGAATTACTAAGGCTAAATACCTCATGAGTATGTTGATGATGTGATTACATGTTATAGTTAATTCATGTTCTTTGTTAGGACATGTGACTTAAGTTTAATCATTATTTGATATTATTTTTGCCTACTTACTGAGTTGCCCAAACTTACATCTTCTTATTTAATTTTTTTTAGCTAACAGGATAGGTAAAGAATTCCAACTATAGGTTGTGATTGGCGAGCAAGAGTAAAAGATATTTTAGTGGTATACTAGAATGTTGGGATTGGAATCCCGTTACGTAATTATGTATGATTGTATTTTATTCCAAATGTTATAAATAAAATGTAATGCTATGTCCTAGTGATAGAATTTTGAATGTAGTTTTGTGATTGCCATCATGATCGGTTCCAGTTTTGGGCAGACGAACGTGGGGATGGGTATGATTTAGTTAGATAATATTGATATTTATGATTATTTAAAATTGTGAATTTAATTAATTAATGACTATATAGGAGTATAATTTGATATTTCAGTTTTTATATATTAAATGTATGTATTCCAGGTGTAAACCTTGATAATTTAGGGTAGACTCTACTGAATTTTTTGTAGAATTTGTATGAAAATTGTGAGTTGATAGGAAAATATTAGCATCTCGCATTGGCTCTGGTCGTGTGAGGTGAAAATGCATAAGGTGGGGGTGTGGGGCATTACATTCAAAATTAGCAAACCATAGTATTTGTGTGGAGTTGACATGAAATATATGCTCATTAGGGAATTCTTCTCGAATTGGAATTTCTTCCACTTTTGTAGTTCAAATTTTGGACAAGTGATCTAAAACTAGATTCTCAGTTCCCTTCTTATCATTGATTTCTAAATAAAATTCTTGTAGCAAAAGAATCCACTTAATAAATCTAGGCTTTGCTTTTTTCTTTGCAATAAAATATTTTAGAGCTGATTGGTCAGAATAAACAATAACTTTCAAACCAAACAAGTAAGAAGGAAATTTATCAAAAGTAAAAACTACTGTAAAAAATTTCCTTTCTATTATTGAGTAATTCAATTGAGCTCTTGATAAGGTCCTTCTAGCATAATAAATGGTTTGAAAAATTTTCCCTTTTCATTGTCCCAAGACATCTCCTATGGCAATATCACTTACATCACACACTAGCTCAAAAGGTAGATCCACTCTAGTGTTGTCATGATTGGTGTTGAAACCAATTTCTCCTTCAAAGTGTTAAAGGCTTATAAACAATCATCTGAAAAGTTAAATGATGCATCCTTAACTAAGATATTAGAGAGGGGTTTATCAATTTTTGAAAAGTCTTTGATAAACTACCTGTAAAATCCTGCATGCCATTAAAATCGTCTAACAAGTTTAACAGCTGTGAGTGGAGGCAATTTTTCAATGACCTCCACTTTACCTCAATCAAATTTTATTCCTTTTTTTTCTAAAATCTTATGTTTAAGCACTATCCCTTCCTGCACTATAAAATGAAACTTCTTACAATTCAGAATAAGCTTAGTTTCCTCACATCTTTGCAACACCAAAGCCAAATTATGTAGACATGAATCAAATGATAATCCAAAAATAGAAAAATCATCCATGAAAATTTCAATGTATTCCTCAACCATATCAGAAAAAATGGCCATCATACATCTCTGAAAAGTGACTGGTGCATTACAAATACCAAAGGGCATTCTCCTAAAAGCAAAAGTATATTGGACAAGTGAATGTGGTTTTTTCTTGATTTCTAGTGCAATGGAAATTTGATTATAACTTGAGTAACTATCCAAAAAGCAATAGAATTTACATCCCGCAAGTCTTTCCATCATTTCATCAATAAATGGTAAAGGAAAGTGATCTTTTCAAGTGAATCAATATACATAGGCCATCCAGTAACTGTTCTAGTTGAAAATAATTCATTGTTGTCATTTTTTTGAGCAATCATACCTCCCTTCTTTGGTACAACTTATATAAGGCTCACCCATGGAATGTTAGAAATATGATAAATGATTCTTGCATCAAGTAGCTTGATCACTTCTACTTTCACCACTTCTTGCATCTTTGGGTTCAAACGTCGCTGATGTTGAATGATGGGTTTGTAGTACTCCTCCATTAGAATTTTATGCATGCAAAGTGCAAGGCTGATTTCTTTGATATCTATAATTTTTTATCTAATTATGCCCTTATACTCTCTCAATGCTCTTAGTAGTTTCTCCTCCATCATATCTATCAAAGAAGAAGAAATAATCATTGCCAGAGAAGAAATTTCATCTAAGAAAGCATATTTTAAATGAGAAGGTAAAGGTTTGAGTTCAAGATTAGGAGGCTCTTTAATAGATGGCTTAAGATTTTTGTTGATTTGTCTTAGTTCCTCAAATCTTGGTGACTATTGCTTTGAGTAAGGTGGGTTTACCACCATAAACGTTTCACAATCCTCTACATCCTCCCTCTTAGTTTCTTTGTTGCTTGGTTGAGTCAAGCATGCTTCAAGTGGATCTTCAACAAAACTTCCTTTGTTTACCAACTTGTCAATAGATTCAATTGCAAAACAAGAATTAGCATACAAAGAGTATTTCATTGCTTCAAAAACATTAAAGGTAACTTGATCATCTTGAACTCTATTTCCCTATTGAACATCAATAAGAGTTCTTCCTATATTGCTAGGAAGGGTCTACCTAAGATAAGTGGTACCTTCCTATCTTTTTCCATGTTAAGAACTATGAAATTTGTAGGAAAAATGAACTTATCAACCTTTACCACATCTTCCACAATACCTCTTGGATGTTTGATTTAACGATCAGCAAGATGAAGTGAGACTGTAGTTGCTTTGACCTCTCCCAATCCTAATTTTCTGAAAACAGAAAAAGGGATTAAGTTAAGACTTGCACCTAAATCATATAATGCCTTTTAGAAATTAGAATCATCAATAGTGCAAGGGATAGTGAAACTTGCTGGATCTTTCATCTTTCGTGGCAGTTTATTTGGTAGGATGGCTGAACATTCCTCATTCAACTTCACAGTTGCATAATCCTCCAGCTTCCTTTTATTTGCCAAGATCTCCTTCAAAAATTTTACATAGCTGGGCATCTGTGCTAAGGTAGCTGCAAAAGAAATGTTAATATGCAGTTTTTTAAATACATCAAGAAATTTAGAGAACTGCTTATCTAGCTTATGTTGTTGAAGTCTTTAAGGATAAGGGATTGGAGACACATATGGCTTGGGATTGTTTGGCAAAAGTATGTTTTTTCTTGCCTCTTGTGGTTGTTCAGTAGCTTCCTCTTGTCTTTCTATGTGAGCTAGTTGTTCTACAGTTTTTTCTCTCACTTGCTTTTCACTTCTTAGGGTTACAACTTTTACCTTTTAATTGAATTTTTCTCTGTGTTGCTAGGTAAAAAACCCTACTATCTTTCTGACAACATGTTTGCTAGTTGTCCTACCTGCATCTATAGATTTTTGATTGAAGCCTCTTGATTTTGAAACCTCATGTCTATGTTATTCATGAATTCTTGAGTGTTGTTCATGAAGTTTTGAGTGCTGCTAGCAAATTTGTTGATATTCGCATCTAGATTATATTTGTTTGCTTGAATCCTCGTGTTAGCCTTACTGCATTTTGATTGTTCCATGAGAAATTTGGATGCGTTTGCCACCTAGATTATAAGTGTTGTTGTAGGAATTGTTCTACATCCTATTGAAATTACTAACAAAGTTAGCATTCTCACTAGATTGTGCAAAAGTGTTACCTACCTACAATCCATGCTAGCATGTCCTCCACCACGAAAATTACAAGTCACTTTCTAAATTTTTATTGCTAAAGCATTCATATTGTCTATCTTTCTATTCAATGCTTCAAACTGTGTAGTGAGTGTATTGAGATTGTCCACTTCATGCACTCTGACTGGTCTTCTCATTGGTAGCCTCTCAGTAGGCCACTTATAGCTGTTTGATGCCATCTCCTTTAATAGTTCATAAGCTTCTTTTGGCATTTTGTTATTCAATGATTCTCTTATAGCTACATCAATCATAGAATAAAAATTTGGACTAGTCCTATTATAAAATATTTGTACTTGTATTCATATGGGTAGTCCATGATGTGGGCATCTCTTCAACAAGGCTTTAAATCTCTCCCATGCCTCATATAGTTATTGTCCATCTGCATGAAAGTTGTAATATCATTACGCATCTTAGTAGATTTTGAAAGAGGGAAAAACTTACCTAGGAACTTTTGTGCCATAGCATCCCAAGTGGTGATTGAGCCTGCAAGAAGAGAAGAAAGCCAACTTTTATTTTTGTCCTTTAGAGAAAATGGAAATAATCTCAACCTGATTGCATCATCAGTGACACCATTATATTTGATTATATCACAAATTTTATAAAAAGCATCTAAGTGGCTATTTGGATCATCGCTTTGAAGTCCACTGAATTGTAAAGATTGCTAAAGCATGTGAATAAGAGATGGCTTAATCTCAAAATTATTTATTTGAACTGTAGGTCTTCTTATGCATGATGTTTGTCCTTGGACAATTAGAGTAGCATAATCTCTTAAAAGCCTCCATGGATTTTTAGTTACAGTTGCTCTAGCTACACTTGCTTCTTTCATCTTTTTAGTCAAAATCGATTATTCTCTCAGTCTTTTTCTATAGGTATGATTAATTTCTAGGTCAAACTCAGCTAGATTGCCTTGCTGACTTCATACCATACACTACTTTTTTGCAAAAATAATAGAAACAAATTAAATATATAATTCAAAACATACTATGACAAAGAATCAAACTAAATATATAAACTAGGACAAATCAGAAAAGAAAAACCAAAGTAATACCAATCTTGATTGATATTAATATTAATATTTAACTCACTACCTACCTCGCCAACGATGCCAAAAACTTATTGACTCTTGTGCAAGTATAAATAATCATAAGCAATATATAATAGGTGAGTTGAGTATCATTCCCATGAGGAAGTATGTTATTATACACTTAAGTACCAAACTTGTATTAAATCAGTATTATTTAATTGAGTGAATTGCAGCAATTGTTGTAAAAACTAAATCTAAATAAAATAATGAATCACAAAAGCAAAACAACAAACATCAATGGATGAAATATCTAGAGATTCAACTTCACCTAGCAAATCCACTTGTATTGATGACTTGCATTAAGTACATTATCATTCCTCTCATTATCAATTGAATACACTAAAGTATCTAACACCCTTTTTCAAGTGTTATGATAGCTATGCTTATTGAAGTGATTTACTAAGTCTCCATGCAAATCCAAATCAGTAAACCTGTTTAGCTTAAGTATCTAAGTGTAATATATGCACTCGCAAGGTCATACTCACATGGATTGCACACGTATAATGGCTATCTTAAGACTTCATTGCATCACATGTTCTTCAATTCATGAGTCTATTCTTAATTCGCCTCTCTCAAGTATAAATTAAAAATCTTAGTTCATGCACATGATAGCTAAGCACATACATTCATTAAGCTTAGAAAAGAAGAAACAATAAGGAAGAAGATAATTTAACTCAAAAATCAACCATCAACACAAGCTTCATTGCTAGAATTCATTTAATACTAGATAAAAGAAATTTAGACTATCATATTTGAATTAAGACCAACTGAGTAATTTATAAACATCATCATAATCCAAGTTTGGATGTTGATTCAAAAACAAAAGATGAAATAGGAAGAAAGAAAAATAGAATATGTGTTATAGCAGCTTTTTCTAATGCTTTCTTGCTCTAAGTTGTTCTCCTCATCCAACTCTCTATGTTGAACTATGCTCGTTCCCTTTATCTTTGTTCTGGACATCCTTAAATAACCAAAGTAGTAGGGTTTTAGTAGAACTCCTCAACAAATTGTAATTTCTTTACGCACAGAGATCTGCTTCTAAGAATAACTGTCTTCTAAAATAAACTAAGTTGCTGTATGTCCTTGTTTCCAAAGATAACTTCTAAAATTTGATACACTCTTACACCTAAAAATCTTCCTTCAATTTGATGTCTCTAACTTCTAAAGATTATAGCAACACTTATGCAAAAAACTCAACTTCCAAAGATAACTCCAATAGCTAGGTATTATGCCACCTAACTACTAAAAATAGTTTAAGCACATTGTTAATTTCTAAAATCATAATTTTGAATTCAAAAGCAAGTTCATTAATCTGAAAATTTCATGTCTCGCACTTTTATTTCATCCCAAAACTACTTTATGCATTTTTTGAAGCTTTTACATTATTAAATTTGTCTCAAACAAATCTATGCACAAAGTAGCCTTGATACAGACAAATCTACTTTGTCTTAGACAAATATGCTTCATCTCTTATTAGTCTATAGACAAAGTAGCCTTTCTACAAGTGAATCTACTTTGTCTCTGATAAATTTCTACTTACTATAGATGAATCTCTACTTTCTATAGACGTATCTCTACATTCTAAAGACGAAGTAGTTCTGGAGCAGTTCCAGTATTTTGATCATACCTTTCTCATACAAACACAGAATTACATTATTTATTTTGCATTTGATATATAATTTGGGCTACAACTTTCATGTTGATCATTTTCTGAATCATCCATCTTCTATGAGTCATGGGGCCTCAAATTGATGCCTTTTGTTAGACAAATTCGTAGACGAATGTAAAGCTCAAAAGTTGTACTATTTTAGTCATAACTTTCTCATATAAACTCAAAATTATGTGATTCTTAATGAGTTTGAAAGATAAGAATAAAGTATAAAACTTTCATTTTGAACACATATTCCAAATATGCCTCCATAAACTCCAAAAATTACTTTAATGTGATGCCTTATTTAGATATAAAAAATAATATATTATGATAAAACTTTCATGTTGAACACATTCCAAATATGCCTCCATAAACCCCAAAAATTACTTTAATGTGATGCCATATGTAGATATAAAAAAATAATATATTATGAGCTTAATGTGATGCCTTATTTAGATATAAAAAAATAATATATGATGAGTTTATCATTATTGTTTTGGACAAAGAGTAAGCTTCAAACAATGCTTCAATGCTGACATGATGATTCAAACAATGTGAAAAACTAACTTTAGATGATGCCAAGCAAGCAACTCTATCCAAAATCTTAATTTTAGATATAGTTAAATCATCCCAAGCAACAAATAGCAAATGCTGAATGCAGTCCTCATTGTCCAAGACCTTTGATTCATACGTTCCAAAAAATCCAACTACCATTTATGGCAAGAACGACATTGTAGGTTTTCATATTTGTAAGATTCAACCAAAAAATGATGCATTTCAGTAGGAGTAGTTTCAAACATTCTTCTGCATTCAATGAAGGTAACCTACCTCCTATGGCTCAAATTCAAAGCTAGTATAAAGAGAAGAAGAAATAAAATGAGAAGAGAAGAAGAATTATTGCATTCAACTGAACTTAAACCTTCACTTACAAAAGACAAACTCAAAGCCTTTGTATTGCAATCTTCTGCAATGTTCCTTAAGGGCTCTCTACAAATTTTAGGAAGAACATTCACTTTTGAAGTCAAAGTTTCTAAAATTCTTTCCATATACTTTTAGTGAAATACTATACAAAGTGTATTTATTCTTTCTATTTTATTTCTGTGATTGCCTTGAGTCGATATTAGAGACTAGACTCAAGAAGAGCTATAACCGATCTGTTGGAGTGTGCCTCACAGATAGTAGCTATATTGTATTTATGTCCTCTAGAGCTAAAATCCAAAAGAGTACAAAGGCATTTAATAGTTATGCCCCATAAAGCTTGAATCTAGAAGAGTGCAAAGGCTTTAAGCTCCTTTGAGTTGGAATCAGAAAGAGTGCTAAGTGCACTAGCTGTATTTCTTCTATAAGAGATAGTGGAACCCAAGTCACTATAGGAGAGTGTTCTTATTAGAGTGGAGTAGTGCAGTTGACATGAACCACCACAAAAATATCTATCCAATTATTTGTTTGCATTGTGTTTTGTTAAATTGCTAGAGGGACGCTAATCCTTCAAGGGGTCTAAGAGATATTTTTTATAACTCAATTCATGCCTCACCTCTTGAGTATTTGCCTATCCTTTGAGACCAACACTAACAACTCTTTAGCATAACGAAGATTATCTATTGACTGAGTTAAGTATTATTTAATTGCTTGTAAACTTTTTTTCTAAATATAATTGTTCAATATGGGTTTGGGCATGAGTTATGGATTAGATTCAAAAGAAAGTATAAGCATAGTTACATAAACACAATTTTAACGAACCTAATGACACTGCGAGGTTACACTGGAGGACCACACTTACCGTGAATTAGATCAGGAGTAGAGTGACTAAAAAGGAACACTTGAGGGTATTTCTCTAGATACTACCTTACTCAGAATGATATTGCAAAGTGCTTCCTTACTTCCCAAGGGAAGAAGGATATGTTCCTTTTTATAGAGAAAGATGGTTACAAGGAGGGGCTATGTGGCCACTCCAACATCATAAATTTAAAAAGTACAAATAAGATAAGAATAGATTGGCGTCAGTAGACTATTTTATCCCATCATACAAATGTGGCACATTCTTATAAGTTCTTAAAATGTAAAGAGATAAGATAACATAAAGATGGATGGTACAAATGTCGTCGGCACCACAAACTTCTAACACTTGGCAAAGTGAAAGATTCCTATTTGTTGAAAAGGTTGTCCATTAGTCTTGACCAACTCTCTAGTTCATAAGTGTATCAATAGTGGAAAGAGGATTTTGATCCACTATTCTAGAGATGTGAGACCATGGTAATTGAATTTCTTTATGATAACTAGTTTGATATCAAATTCTAATAATGAACTGATCGACATCATCAGCATAAGTGTTTCCATTTTTTACAACATTAGAAAAATACCTCTTTGGAATTATGATAATAACATCATAACCTGTCATCCTAACAAATGAAGAAATCTTCTCTTGCTTGAAGAGCATGAAGGATTGTAGTGGCTATCTTTGTACAAGATAAAGATATCTTTGATTTTTGAAAATACTTCCATTTAGTTGTTGTCCATTCTATCAAAGTTTCTTGACAATTCTTCTCTTGGATTTAGAATTCAAACCTGAAAGCTTTGATAGACACGATCCTTAACTTTGAGCCATTTTGGAGATGCTACTATTAAACTTGTTACTATTTTGATTCCATAACCTAGGAGTAATAGTAAGTATCTGATCATCTTAGAAAGATCCTTTAGCTTATCTTGGTTTTGATAATCTATGTAGATATAATCATCCATTCCTTGTTGTGGTAGAATAGTCTAATTCATACTTGTTAAAATTTCTTTAGTTTTTCTAATATGAGGATAACTGTGGACATCATAAATATTTTTTGTCCATTCTGAGTCTTGTTTAACAAGCATTTCTTCATCGGATAGAAGAGTCTCTGACATGGTAATGTCTTTGATGAGCACTTAAACTATCTCATTGACTAGTTGGTTTTTTACTTGCAAACCCTCCATCTTTTTTGTCAAATTTATAACTCGAGATTACTTCTTTTGTTTTTTCATAAGTTGTTCAATTCCTAACGCAACTATAAATGATTGATGATAGCCACATTTACTCATACTAAAATATCCATTGATCATTCTTGCAAAAAGTAATTCAAAGAACTCCTTTGCTTGATCACTTGTGAATAATTTTACTACTTCATATAGGTTCACTTTGAAAGGTTCAAAAATAGTGTATCCTGTAGAATATTTTTTTATTTTAGGGATTCCATTATGTTTTATGTGAATTCTAGGTAGAATTTTCTTAGTATCTAGTAATTGTTTCTTTCCTTTGAGGAAAGTTGAGCTTTCTGGAGTTTTTTTCTTGGCCTACTCTTTCCAACCATCCTCCTTGATAGGAGTTTAGCATACTGGGGTTATCTCTTTAGCCTTCTCAATCCAACTAATTTTTGGAGTTGAAGATTATAAGGATTTCAAAGCTTTTTCCACTTTTCTTTTTCTATCTTCATCCTTTTTGTTAGGGCATTAGCTTGCATAGTGTCCACGAATTTTGCAAATCTAGGAAATTATTTCTGGCTTTTCTTTGCTTTTTAAATCCTTTGCTCTAAGATCCTATTCTACTTGAGCCAATAATATTTTCATTTGTGATATCATCTATTCTTTGGAATTTACTGCAATATCTGGCCAATTCCTTTTTAAGTGTCCCATTTTCTTGCATTTCTAGTAGAACTCTAATGACAAAGCCATTCCTGCTAACTTGTAAAACTTGCATGTTCTCTTGTTAGTGAATTAGCTATTACATTTGAACAACTTTTTATTTTTATCTCAAACTTGTAATAAGCCAATTTTAATTGCCATCTAAAAAACTTGGCTTGGCGAATTTCTTTTAATTTTAATTTTCAAAATTTTTTGAGATTTGTCTAGTCAGTTTGAACTAAGAACTTTGGCTTTGATGTAACATAAAGCTCATTATCTTTAAGTTCCTTGATTATTGTGAAAACTTCTTTTTCATAAATTGGCCAATTAATTTCCTACCCTTTTAAAGTTACACTTTAGAATTTGCAAATATGTTCTTATTCTGAGGATTTTTCTTTTCTTGCCTTTAAAACACATTCCCAGTAGAATTTTGAAGCATCTACTTCAAAGATCAAATAATCTCCTTATTGTAGAAGATTTAATGTTGGGAGTTCCTTTATCAAAATCTTTGATTTCTTAACTAGTAATGTATATGATTCTATCTATTCCCATAGAACTTTGTTTAAAGTATATTTATGTAACATTTTGGTTAAAGATGCCAAATTTTTAATAAAATTTCTTGCATAGTTGAGAATTCCTAGAAACTTTTGAAGTTGTTTCCAATTTTCCAACCTATCAAGAAATTCAATAAGAGATTCTGTTATATGTTATTGAAGCTTTTCTTTATTTCCTACAATTTTCAATCCTAGGAAATTGATCTTAGATTGCATCCCTACTACCTTTTTCAGATAGTATCATGCCTTCTTTTAGAAAAACATCAGCCACTTGATTTAAATGGTTTATATGTACTTCCTATGTTTAGCTAAACACAAGAACATCATCAATATAGACTGTAGTGAAATCTTTTAATTGATGGAATGCCTGGTCCATACGTTTCTAGAAAATTCTTGGTGTATTTTTTTATTCCAATGGCATAACTAACATTCAAACAATCCTAAAGGGCATGTGAATGTTGTTAGCAATATGCTGTCTTGATGCATTTCAATATATCAATATCCAAATTTCAAATCAAATCTGGAATATACCTTTGGTTTTTTTCCTAATCTAGTTTCTAATAACTTCTTAATTAAGGAGATTATATCCATCATCCTTAGTGGCATTATTTAATTCTCTATAGTCAATTGTCATTCACGCGTAACCTTTGGCCTTCTCGACATGGTTAATGACCATGAATGCAGCACTTCCATGCTCACTATCACTTGGACAAATTAGATATAACCTTTCTAATTCAAGTATTTTCTTTTTGAATTCTTCTTATATTTCCATGGTATATTTAATAACTTGGCTCTAATGATAGTCTCTAGATTTTTTTTAAATTCTAAAGATGCCTCTACCATACATTTTTCTAATAAAGCTTGTGGATCATCCTTAAAATTATCTTAAAGCTTATCTTTGATACCTTCAATATCAATCATAGGCTTTTGAGTTATTAATTTCAACTTGTCTATTTCTTCCCCCTCTTCTTCTTGTAATAACGCAAACAATGCATCTACTATTGTTATAATAGATCTTTATTTTCATTTTAAGGATGGAGCTAGACACTTGATTTGGAATTCTGTGTCCGTCAATGGAAATATGATCAATTTCTTAGATAAATGGCTTGTTCTCAGCCTAATGCTTTCAGAATACATTTTCCAAGATAATTTCTTCAGATAAATCATCAATACATAATATAATATTTATGGTAAATATTTTATCACAGATCCTTATTTTCACATTTTTAGCAATCTAATTAACATTAGCTTTTGACCCATTAGCTAATCTAATTGGAATCGATGGAATTTCTTTCCACTTTTCTGGAAAGAGGATCTCCTTCTTTCCAAAATAAAAATTTGCTCTTATATCAACTGGAGCTAGTCTTTCCACCTCTTCAATGTTAACCTTAATTTTTACGGTTATAGGAAAGTCTGCTAAAACAGGGAGAGTTGTTATTTCATTTCAGGTTAACATATTGATCCAAGGCTCTTTCTCATATATTAGTACATCCAATTTTTTCCATCTAATTATCTTTCTTGAATTTTTAGATAGTGTTTAGAGGATTCAAGAAGGTCTTTTTCTTCCTCAATAGTCCTAGGTTTATCATCATCTTGGTTCTTCAATAAATAAAGCATTAGGAATTTGTCTAATGTTTGAAGATTCCAACACTATAGGAGTATTTCTTTAATCAAAGATTAGACTCAAAAAGTTTAGTGCAATTTCATTCTCCTTTTATCATCGGTCTATGGGTATTGTAAAATCAAATGAAAGTTTTATGTCAAATTCAGATAACCCTCTGATTTCCTGGATAACCATGTTTCTGATAATATAAATGCTGATTTTGATGATAAATAAAACTTGATTAAAGATTATATACTAATGGTTATTACTAAGATTTTAATTTGCAAAATAAAGTTGTAGGTCTTATGAAAAATGAGCACCGAAAACATATTCCAAAGCATCAAGGCTTAGGCGAATAAAGAAGCAAAAGACAAAGTGTCATTATAGACAAAGCGCAAATTAAAAGGATTCAACTATTTCTGTTCGTTTGTTGAAGTGGAAGATTATATCTAACGGATGCAAAATAGTGTGCATACAACAAACTTTGTCTATCATAAGTAAGCCATAGTTAAGCCAACATTCATCTATTAAGACCAGACAAAGATAGAAAAGTGAAGATCTTCCAAGGGAGTGGTGAAAGGTCATGTGGTAGAGCAAAGACTTCGTCTATCATAAGCAAGCCAATGAACATCTGCTATGAACAAACAAAATGGAGAAGTAAAGTTTATCTAGCAGAATAGAGAAATTCATCTGGCGAAAGCAATGGTGTTTGTCTATTCTACTAAGTACATCTACTATTTACAACATACAATCCAACGGACGAAATGGTGAAGAAAATTTATCCATGCCTCAAAGCTTAGTCTGTCACTTATAACAGACAACCCATTAGATGAAGTAATGAAGGAAATTCTTCTATGCTCCAACATTTCATCTGTGTCTATCTGTTACTTTCAATAGACCACCCATTAGACAAAGTGATAAAACGACATCTCCACAATTTGTCTGCTACTTACTTACAAAAGATAAATAAGAACTTTGTCTGATGAGCAGCTGGACAGATACTTCATCTATCATAAGTAAAAGATGAGCAATGGTAAAGCCAAATCGTTGGTCTTAGCTCAACATTAATAACAACCTTTTCATTAATGGAGCTCACCTAGCACTAATAACTAAAATTCAAAGTGACTATGAAGCAGGAGAAAGCAACCAAGTATAAGGAAATCATTCAAAAATTCTTTTGAGTGCATTTACTGATCTAAGTTAAAACCTTCTGCTATTTTTCAAGAGTCAAGAGTCGTGCATTCAAACCTTCTTCAACTTTCTTTGAAGGCTCTTAACCACTTTTTGGGAAGATTATTTACTTTTGTATTTAATTTTTAGAAACCTTCCCTTGTGCTTACTGAGAAACACCTGTGCTTCTACTTCTGATATCCATTCTTTGTAAATTCCTTGAGCTAGTGGTTGAGACTAGACTCAAGAAGAGTAGTAACTATCTAAGTGTAGACAAGAGGTATTTATTCATGCCCCCTAAAGCTGAAATCTAGAAGAATGCTGGGAGAATTATGATAAGCCCCCTACAATTAGAATCTACAATAGTTCTGGGAGCACTATGTTCATGCCTCCTAGAGCTAGAATCTAGAAAAGTGCTGGGAGCACTATTATATTTTTGCTATTGGAAATAGTGAAACCCAAGACACTAAGAGAAAAGTATTTTTGGAAGAGTGGAGTAGAATGTTTACTCGAACTACTATAAAAATTATTGTATCTTATTTATTTAAGCATTCTTGATTAAGTGATTAATTGCTAGAGGGACGATTAATCCTAAAGGGGGTTCAGCAATAATTTTAAGTGCCCAATTCAGCCCTCCCCCCTTGGATTTTAGCCAAATTTATTAGAGCAATAAGTGGTATCATAGTGGACTGCATAAAGACTTGTAGTGATCCAATGGTAAACCTATCATCCTCATTGTAAATATTTACCAAGGGGAAATCGTCTACCCAACCACCCCTATTTGATGGAATTAACTTTGGTTACTTGACGCTGAAGATGAAGTAATTCATTATAGCCAATGATATGTAGTCTTGGAAGGTTATTAAAGTTGGAATCACTCTTTTCACTACTGAAGTAAATGCATGGAGTAAAGAGGAAGCCACCTTAGTACAAAATAATGCAAAAGCTATGAACTCCTTATTTTATGGACTATCTTCATTTGAGTTTGATAAAGTATCCTCTTGCACTACAACAAAATATATCTAGGATAAATTAGTATCTATATATAAAGGATCCTTACAAGTCAAGGGAACTAGAAGAAATATATTGATAGAAGAACTATAAAACTTTAGAATGAAGGAAGGAGAAAGTATATTAGAAATGTATGCTCATTTTTCTAAGGTTACTAATGCTTTAAAAGGTTTGGAAAAAGAAATCACAAACTCTGAATAGGTGATGAAAATACTAAGGGAGCTACCAGAATCATGAAACTAGAAGATCAAAGTAATAGAGGAAGCAAATGACCTAAATACTCTTCTAGTGGATGATCTTATTAGCTCACTAATGTCACATGAGATGATCAAAAGTAAAAAGGGAGGAACCAACAAAGCCAAAGAAAAGTATTGATTTGAAAGTAACCAAGTAGTAGTAATCCGACAACACAATCTGAAGATGATATGGCCTTGTTGGTTAGAAACTTCAAAAATTTTGAAAGAAGCAGCAGATGCAGCACCTCAAGAAGATAGCCTAGACAATAGAAGAAAATGACTAGAAAAAAGAAGGTTCTCCCCACATGCTATAGATGTGGAGGGATCGGACACATGTCTCCTAAGTATCCCAATGAAGAAAAAGTAAATATGAACGAGAATGATGACAAAAAAGAAAAGAAACACTTCAAGAAGTCCTCAAGAAACCAAGCTAGAGGAATGCATGTGAATGATGAAGACCCATTAGGGACAAGCTCAAGTGAGAAAGGTGACAATAAAGTTGGACACCTTGTAAGAATATGATGAATGGCCCAGATGGAGAACTAATCAACAAATCAAATCACCCTCAAAGAGCAATGCACAATGAAGCTAGAGACAAAGGTAAACTACTACTACTCTTATAGTTTTGACTCGTCATGCTCTAATAGACTTGTGTTAAATGAAAAAAGTTTGATGAGTTACAACAATCATATAACTCTCTCTTTTGTGAGTTTGAATCACTTAGCTAGAAACTGAGTTTGAATCACTTAGCTAGAAACTTACTCAAAAGAAAAGACACCTTAATGTAGCTATCAAAGTAAATTCTATACTGGCTTAAAGAAATCTATCTCTAAAAAAGGAGGTTGGAAATCCAAAGAAAGAGGTAGAGATATTAAAGAGTATGTTGAGTAAATTCTCCAATCCAAGAAAATCTGTGACCAAGTTCATGAGAATGAACGATCAAATCAATAAAAAGGGACAGGGTTGTGATAGTTAGATGATGAAAACTCAAAAAAATTTGTTGGATGGCCCAAAGGAGTGAATCTCATAGAAGAAAGGGAAAACTGACCAAATATTAGAAGGTTCATGGGTTATCCCTGGGTAAAAAAATCAGTGGAATATAATGCACTTAGCAAAGTTTCAAACACTTGTTACTTCTTCAATAAATTGGACATAAAGTGTACGATTGCTATGCTAAAAGGATGTAAGCAAAAGGTGCAAAAATTAGATGGAAATGCAAGGAATATGCACAAACTTCTACCACACATAATTCCACTAATACCATTGGACCTAATACTTGGGTACCAAAAAAGTAAGAGGAAAATTTGCTTTGAATGCAGGTAAGTCTCAAAGCTACATCTAGCAATGCATGGTTCATGGATAGCAGTTGTTTGAGACATATGATCAGGAACAAGAAGTTATTCAAAGAATTAAAACAAATGAATGGAGGAATAGTTGCATTCCGCAATAATGACAAAGGCCTTATCAAAGGAATAGGTAAAATTATAGTTTATTCAATGCATGCATAAAGAATGTATTATATGTAGAAGGACTTAAGCATAATTTGCTAAGCATTAGTCAATTATGTGACAAGGGTCACAAAGTTGTGTTTGAACCATCTTCATGTAATGTATTCAGTGTAGAAAATGATCTATTGTTCAGCAAAAAAAGGCAAGGAAATATTTATCTAGTACAACTAGATGACATTATTGGAAAATGCTTAATTGCAGTGAAAGATGATCCATGGATATGACATAAAACGATGAGACATATCAATATGTCAAACATTAGATTTTTGTGGAAAAAAGACTTGTAATTGGTCTACCAAAATTAAACAATGACAAAAATCAAATATGTAAATCCTTTCAAGTGTCAAAATAAACCAAAGTATCCTTCCATCCTAAAAATAAAGTATCTACATCCAAACCCCTGAAACTATTACATATGGATCTATTTGGACCATCAAACATTGGAGGAAAAAGGTCTATATATGTGATAGTAGATAGCTACTCTAGATTTACATGGGTGATTCTCTTAACTAACAAAGATGAAACATTTTCAATGTTTTATACATTTTCAAAGTTTGTTTAAAATGAGAAACAAATGTTGATTGTATCCATCCACAGTGATCATGGTGGTGAATTTGGTAACAAAACATTTATTGATTTTTGTGACGAGAAAAGAATTCACTATAGTTTCTCATCCCCTAGAACTCCTCAATAAAATAGAGTTATGTAAAGAAAGGATTGAACAATTCAGAAAATGGCAAGAAACATGTTGAATGAAAGTAAATTATCAAAAAGATTTTGGGGAGAAGCTATTAGTACAGCTTGCCATGTGCTAAATAGGGTTACCATAAAAGCAATCTTAAAGAAAACCCCACATGAGCTTTAGAAAGGAAGGAAACCAAATATCTCATATTTTCATTCTTTTAGATGGTCATGCTATGTACTGAACAATGAAAAAGATAACCTTAGAAAGTTTGATCTAAAAAGTGATGAAGCTATCTTTCTTAGTTACTCTTCTAATAGTAGGGCATTTATAGTTTATATTAAGAAAACATAGGTTGTAGAAGAGTCTATACATATTAAATTTGATAAAGCAAATGTAATCCGAAGAAAAGAGTGTGATAATGATGTAGATGAAGCTACAACAACATGAAGAAGATCAAATTCAAGGATCAAGAGGATGACACAAACTGTGAAGATATATAAAGTTCAAAAAATGAAGAGGAGGTAAGAGTAGATAATGTTCCCTATCAACCTCCTATTGATTTGCGATTTATTACTGCTCATCCTAGAAAATAAATTATAGGTAATGTCTATGACAATGTCAAAACGAGAAGGTCTATATAAAATATCAGTGGTCATTATGCTTTCATATCTACAATTGAACCAACTAGCATTGATCAAGCTTTAAATGATGAAAATTGGATTATCGCAATGCAAGAAGAGCTTAACTAGTTTGAAAGAAACAAAGTATGAGAATTAGTTCCAAAATTAGAGAATGTTAATGTAATTGGAACTAAATGGGTATTCAAAAATAAACTAGATGAGAGTGAGTTAGTTGTAAGAAATAAGGCAGGATTAGTTGCTAAGGGATACTCCCTAAAAGAAGGAATTGACTTTGAAGAATCATGTGCCCTGTAGCTAGATTCATTAGAATGCTACTCACTTTTACATCCTACACGAACTTTAAGTTATTCCAGATGCATGTAAAGTGTGTATTTCTAAATTGATATTTAAATGAAGAAGTGAATGTAAAACAATCCCATGGTTTTGAAAATGATGACCAACCCGATCATGTCTATAAGCTCACCAAAGTATTATATGGTTTGAGACAAGTTGCAAGAGCTTGGTATGAAAGGTTAAGCAAATTCTTAAGTGATTATAAATTCAAGAGAGGAAAGGTTGATACTACCTTGTTTATCAAAAATATTAACAATATTATATTTGGAGCTACTGATGAAATACTCAGTCAAGATTTTTCAAAGATCATGCAACTGAATTTGAAATGAGTATGATGGGAGAATTGAACTGCTTTCTTGGATTAGAAATCAAGCAAAGAGATGATGAAAACTATATTTGCCAATCTAAACATATTAAAGAAATGCTAAAGAAGTTCAAAATGGAAGATATTAAGGCAACAAATGAGCACATCAACAACACTAGACAAAGACAAAAAGGGTATACTTGTAGATCAAAAACAACATAGAAGTATGATTGGATTTCTTCTTTATCTTATGCTTATGTGTTAGATTTTAGTCCAGTCTTAGGGAGTCTCATCTTATTCTATTGAAATAATTTTTTAAGTATCTGATTAACACACCAAATCTAAGATTCAATTATCCCAAGGGAACAAGTTTTAAACTCATTGGATATTCAGATGCTCACTTTGGAGGATACAAAGTTGATAGAAGAAGTACTAGTAAAACCTATCAATTCCTAGAAAATAGTTTAGTATCATCGTTCTTTAGAAAATAATTGAGTGTTGCTCTTTCTCTCTCTATAGTAGAAGCAAAATATAAAGCAGCTAAAAGTTGTTATGCCCAATTACTGTAGATGAAACAACAACTTCTTGATTGTGGACTACGCTATAGAGACATATCCATCAAATGTGACAATATTATTGTCATATGTTTGACAAAGGATCCTGTCATACACTTGAGAACTAAGCATATAGCAATTAAGCACTACTTGATTAGAGATCATGTAGAAAAACATGATATATATCTAGAATATGTACCCACAAATGCTCAACTTCCTGATATTTTTACCAAGCCATTCTCATTAGACACCTTCTACAACATTAAAAGAGAATTATGCATGACTAATGTGATGATCTAAAAAAATGAAATCTTTAATATTTCTGTGCTTGAAATTGCAATGATAAAAAATGTTATCATGAGACTAGACTTCGTCTCAGAAGAAGAAAGTTATATCTAAATAGTGCCCTATTCGTACTTCGTCTGAATTTTGATTTTCAATGTTGAGTCACCTTGTTTTCTTGCTAGAATTAATTTACAGTGATCATTATCACGTTCGATTCTATTTTTAGCATGAGTTATTCTCTCTTTCCAAAAAAGATTATATCAACTTTCTCATGTAGTGCAGGCTGTGTTGTTTTTATTATTGTCTGTAGCTTTACTTGTACTGAAATAAAATGAAATATTTTCATTATTTTCTGGCTACATCTTTTTGTATGTGTATCTTACTTGAGAGTGGATATTTCTTTTTTGCTTATAACAAAAAGGGGGAGAAAGACTATCCAAATTATCTCAAAAGGAATGCAAACATGCATAATCTTTAAATAATCAGGAGGAGAATATATTTTAAATAATCATGGGGAGATTATATATTAAACAAGACAAGGAAAATATCATAAGATGGAAAATTGAGGAATGATTAAAATTTGTAATATTTTAGACTGCATACATTCAGGGGAAAGATTATCTTTAATGAGATAATTTTTAATCAAGTTTTATCATATCAAAAAGGGGGAGAATGTTGGTATAAATGCATGGTTTTGATGATAAACAAAACTCGATTAAAGATTATGTACTAATGGTTGTTGCTAAGATTTTAGTATACAGAATCAAGTTACAGGTCTTAACAAAAATCAGTATAGAAGACATATTCCAAGGCGTCAAGGCTTGGGCCAATAAAGAAGCAAAAGACAAAGTATCATTATAGACAAAGCACGAATGAAAAGGATTCAACTGTCTCCATTTGTCTGTCAAAGTGGAAGGTTATATCTAACGGATGCACATTAGTGTGCATACAACAAACTTCGTCTATCATAAGCAAACCATAGTTAAGCCAATGCTCATCTATTGAGAATAGACAAAGGTAGAAAAGTGAAGATCTTCCAATGGAGTAGTGAAAGGTCATATGACAGAGCAAAGACTTTGTCTGTCATAAGTGAGCCAATGATCATCTGCTATGAACAAACAAAGTAGAGAAGTGAAGTTCATCTGGCAGAATAGAGAAATTAATTTAGCAAAAGTAATGGCATTTGTTTGTTCAACAAAGTTCATCTACTATCTACAACATACAATCCAACAGACGAAGTTGTGAAGAAAATTCATTTAAGCCTCAAAGCTTAGTCTATCACTTATAACAGACAACCCATCAGACAAAGTAATGAAGAATTCCGTCTGCATTCCAACATTCCATCTGTTACTTATAGCAGACAACTCTACAGATGAAGTGCTAAAGAAACAAGTCATCCGTGCTTCTACAGTTCAACAAACAACCCACAAGACAACATTGGAGAGGATAATTCGTCTACATTTGTTTGTTATTTTCAATAGATAACCCATTAGACAAAGTGATGAAACTACATCTCCATGATTCATCTGCAACTTATGAAAGACAAATAGGAACTTTGTCTGATAAACAGCTAGACAGATACTTCATCTGTTATAAGTAAAAGACGAGCAATGTTAAAGCTGAATCATTCATCTTTGCTTAACATTAATAACGCCCTTTGCATATTGATGAAAGAGTCAGTCATTGCAGCAATACATCGACCAAAACTTATTAAGAAACTAAAAATCGTATTCTCCAAGGTTGGCGCTGTGGGCATTTCAACTTACAAGGATTAAGCAGAAATCAGAGAATTCAAAATACGCTAATTAGAACAGTTTTCTATCATTAATGGAGGTTACATAACAGCAATGATTGGAATTCAAAGCGGCTATCAATAAAGCATCGCTACAGTAGGAGGAAGCAACCAAATATTAAGAAAATCATTCAAAAATCCTCTTAAAAGCATTTACTGATCTATTCTTCAAGAGTCAAGAGCCTTGCATTCAAACCTATCTCAACTTTCTTTGAAGGCTCTCAACCACCTTTTGGGAAGATCATTTAATTTTGCATTCAATTTTTAAAAACCTTCCCCTATGGTTATTGAGAAATATCTATGTTTCAACTTCAGATATCTACTCTTTGTAAATTCCTTGAGCTAGTAGTTGAGACTAGACCCAAGAAGAGTTGCGACTGTCTGAGTATAAACAAGGGCTATTTATTTATGCCCCGTTGAGTTAAAATGTAGAAGAGTACTGAGAGAATGTGAATACACCCCTTAGAGCTAGAATCTAGAAGAGTTTTGGGAGCACTATGCTCATTCCCCCTAGAACTGGAATCTAAAAGAGTGTTGGGAGCACTATTGTATTTTTGTTATTGGAATAGTGGAACCCAAGATACTAAGAGAAAAGTGTTCTTGGAAGAGTGGAGTAGAGTTTTTATTCGAACAACTATAAAAATCATTGTGTCTTATTCATTTGAGCATTTATTGATTGAGTGATTGGTTGTTAAAGGGACAATTAATCCTAAAGGGGGTTGAGTAGTAATTTTTAGTACCCAATTCACCCCTCCAGTGATCTTTAGGACAAATAGTTTCATCTAGTCATTAGTGTATATTCTCAAACTTAGAGTTTTTGCAATGTTTGCATCTCTAAGATCTACACTCAATCTACACCAAACTTTGAACCATAAAAATCCTTTGTATAGATTTGTTCATAATTCTCCCAAAAGTGATTTTTCAAATTGGCTTGTAATACTTGCATCTACTACTGCTGCCAATATTGGTAAATCTAACTCTTCTCTTATCAAAGGAGAAATACCTAGCTATACCATTTCATATTGCACAAAATTTTTCTTTCACTTTAGGGCTTCCTATATTTGATCCTTATTTATAAATGAGATCAAGAACTACCCTTCATAGGTAATATCAACCTCAGTTGTTGTCTGGATTTCAAAATTTTAACCGATTCTTGATATGGGAGCAAGCTTCTATGATATACTTCAGAAAGATTAATTTTTGGTATCTTTCATTTATAACAATCTCTGGATAAGGAAGCAATATCAGCTTCTGATTCATTTATTTGATGAATCATTCCTCCTCCTTCTTGAGATAATTTTACTAAATCAATTATGATCCAATATTCATCATGAATAGCCCTATTTCATGGAATTTTTGAAATTCTGCTAATTCATGATTGTCTTCTTCAAGTTTTGAATTAGATACTTCTTCCTTGAGATATTTTGATTCAACTTCAAATAGATCCTCATCATCTGAGTATATTTCTTCTCCCCAAATAGATTCAAAATAAACCTACAACATCTTCAATTGAGGTTGGCGTGCTTTTCTTTTAGGGCATGATATAGGTTTATGACCTGGTTTCCCACATAACTAGCAACAATTACATTGAGACAAGGGTTATTTTCTGGACATTTTGGTTCTCATCCATATTTTTCTTAGAATGCTTGTCTCCTTTCTTCTAGGGATCTAAGAGGCTTTAAATATCTTTTTTCTAGATATTTTGTTCCCTTTTTCAGTATCTATCTTTAAACTCACAATAATATTCTTCAAAATTACACATATCACAAATTTGAAGTTTTACTAAAGTTGCTTTTGCTTTTTGTTTCTAATAACCATGACTATCAATGATAGTTTGTCCAAAAAACTCCCTTTCTAGAATTTCCACAAAGATTGACATGGCTTCTTGGGGTCTCTATGCATTTTTCGCTATAATATTTTCAATTGGAAACCTTCTACTTAGTTCATCCTAAAATCTTTATATAGTTCCTTGTAAACTTACTACTAGATAAATTCTAGCCTTTTATATAGTACAATCGTTTTCTCCTATAATTGTTAATCTAACTTGATTTGCCCAAGCCTTGGTGGTGTTTCTAATGTCTCTCTAGCAATCAATATTTAAATAAGCACCTTGAAGAGACACTTGTTCCATTTTCCCTTCTCTTGGGATAAATCTATATAGAACTTTCCAAGGATGCTCTAGTTTATAACCACCAAATCCTTGTCCTTGAGTTAAACCTCTCAAGCTTTGTGCATTGGTCTGCCATTTTTTTGCTAGCTCAATACCCATTTCAAAACTAATTTTCTTATAAGCTTACTCACTAGAAAGTCTTCTAGAGCCCACTATATCTCTTTATTATTCCTCAAGTATTTTTGAAGATTGGAGTTTTGAATCCAAAGTCATTCTCAACCTTCTAAGGAAGCATCTAGTGTATGGAGTGAGGGGTTTGGTTTTGATGATTAACAAAACTTGTTAATAACATAAATTAAGCTAATGATATGTTACTAAGTTTTTTGGATTCAGGAAAGGCTTTAGATGTGACACAGCTACGTTGAAAGGATGCTCTAAAGGCTTTAGAGGAAGCTTTAGAGGTTTGGAAATGGCATCAGAGGCTTCAGAGGGAAGAACTCTAAATTTAGTTGGAGAATAGAAGCTTTAAAGGATGTTTAGAAGAAGGAAGAAGCTTTAGGAAGAAGAAGAAGAAATTCTAGTGAGATGAAGTGTTTGAAGCTTTAGAACATCTTCTAATGTTCATCATGTTCAAAGTGAAGTGGAAGCTTCAAAGTAGAAGGATGAAGTTTTAGAGTTCATCTAGAAGGAATAATGAGTTTTAGAGTTTCTTCAAAGTCACTTTAGATGGAGAACAAAAGCTTCAAAGGAGAAGAAATAGCCATTGGAGAAGATGTCAATGTTCAAGGGGTACTTTAAAGGTTCTGAAAGAGAGCTTTAAAGGTTCTAGAAATATAGGCATTGAAGGTGGTAGGGATCATCAGCTTCAGAGGTTCTTCAGAAAGTGAGAGATCAAAGGTTCTGAAAGAGAGCTTTAAAGATTCTAGAAATATAGCCATTGAAGGTTGTAGGGATTATCAGCTTTAGAGGTTCTTCACTTTTCAAAAAGTGAGAGAACCTACTTCAAAGGTTCTACATAACGCCCAACAATGATGAACAATAAGCAACCAACCTTGTACAAAGGGTGTTCGATGTAAATTATACCGCAAGTGCATGGCGTCAAGTTTTGTAATATATTAATGTGAAAGTATCGTCTTCATAGGGATTGTATATTTCAATTAATCACTATTTATTGCAATAAATAATTTTGCTTTTATCTAGAAAACTCAAATAATATGAATTTAATTAAGAAGTAGAAATAGACAAGCTTTTGGTGGGAAGAATTCAAGGTAAAGAGCTCTAGAGGATTAATTTCACTTGTGCTTCAATTATGGTGCTCTTAACTCGTTAATCATTCTATTGGTTTATAAATCAAGAATGCTAATTCACTCAACTCCCTGTGCTGAGCTAAGTGTCTATTCTCAATATTCTAATTTCGATATCCCTATAAAAATTGAAAGGTAAAGAATGCATTAAACTCTATATTTTTTTAAATGATTTCACAACACCTAAAAAGCTCTCCTGAATCATTTAAAGTCTTATGTTATGATGCCTAGATCAGATTCAAGATTACCTCTCTCGAGTGTCAAATCCCAAATATACATTCATTCAATAAATGGCCAATAAACTGAAAGCATTAAGAGCAAAGCATCATAAATAAACTAATGAGAACTCTCTACTACATAAATCAATAATCACATGATAATGTCAGCATAAGATCCATCTCCCCTCTAGATGGAGGAGTTTAACTACTCATGATGGAATAAGAATCCATATAACGTTCATACAACATCATCAAAATTTGAATACCAACTTTAATCTAAGATAAAAATGATAAGTAAGATGGAAAATACTAAAGGAATAAGGATTAAAATGGTAGCAAACTCTTCCTACTGATGCTTGGTTTTGAAATGCTTCTTCCTTCCAAAAGCTTCTCCAAGAACCACAAAACCACCTCCACATGTCCCACTCTACCCCTAGGGCAACCTCTTATTCTTTGTATGCTTCTTTCCTTCAAGTTTTATCTTTTTACATAATTTTCACACATTTATAGAAAATCTAGAATTGTGTCTCAAGTTCTAGTGCCGCAGCACAGACAGATAGTATTACGGTATAGACTTGTTGTCCTCTTACTATTGAAACTTTCAACAGTTGGTGTGCACACGTGCTCTCCATACACCCATCACCAATGTGCTAGAAATTCTCCTCATTTGCAAAATAACAAACAACAACCCAACTCCATTAATCACAAATAGCTGATGGGGATACTTACCTGAAGTTTTCAAATGCTATGACCTTGCAAGTGGGAGAAATTGTTGTTGCCTACTCTTAGAGATGGGGTGAGATGAGCTGTGAGAAAAGTTGATAGGCAAATCGAGGTGGTGTGAATCGGTTTTTTGGTGGTGAAAGTGACTATTGAGAGATTGGAGATGATGGGGATATGTGTTTACTTGAGGGATTTAAAGGGGGAGAAAGAGGGTTGGAAGAGAGAAAGGGGATGAATGGGTTAATGTCAAGGTAAAGAATGGTTTGGGTTGCGGCACATATAAACCATGTGAAGATGTTTAGTTGAGTGCCGTGGCATAGGAATTCATTGCCGTGACACTAACACTTTGACTCCCATCTACTTTCTCCACTGAACTGGTGCTACGACATTGGAACGTAGTGTTGCAGCACTAACTCTCTGGAACTTCCCCTTTTTGCTAGTGCATAACCTAATACCACGGCATTGGAAGTATGTATTGCGACACTGAATCATCTATTTCATGTGGACAATGAGTCACTTCGTTGCGCCATTATATTATTGTCCTTTATGAAAATGACAATCCCTTTAATTTTAAAGACTCCTTGAACCTACCCAGCATTGAGATTAACTAAGATAAATATTATTATGGATTAATTCAACTATAAATGAACATTGACAAAAGCATGAATTCAACTAGTCTAAAACAAATTACAGAAACTTAAAGAGTCAAAAGTTTAGAAGCTTGAGTTGCCTCCCAAGAAGCGCTTTGGTTAATAGTCTCAACTTGACTGTTTTGTTCTTCATTCACCATCTTTGAAGTGAATGATGTCTCCACTTTTACCTTCATGCTTATAGTACAGCTTGACTCTCTGTCCATTCACTCAAATTTTTGGCCGTCTTGAGTTCTCAAGTCCACTACTCCATGAGCAAACACCTTATCCATGATGAATGGTCCGAACCACCTTGAATTCAATTTCCCAGGAAACAACTTCAATCATGAATTGAAGAGTAGAACCTATTGTCTAGGTTTGAATTCTCTCTACAAGATGAGCTTATCATGCCCTCTTTTGGTCCGGTCCTTATAAATCCATGGATTCTCATAAGCCTCATTCTTCATCCAACTCATTGAGTTGGAGCATTATCTATTTGCCCGAGGCTTCATAATTTAATTTCCACTTATTCATAGCACAAAATGCTTTGTGTTCTTGCTCAACTAGAAGATGGCATGCCTTCCCAATATATGGTGATATCCCAATCGGCATCTTGAAATATGTTCTGTAAGCCCATAGTGCATCAGCAAGTTTTCTGGACCAATCTTTCTGATTGATGTTAATTATTTTCTCCAGGATCAGATTAATCTCTCGACTGGACACCTCCGCTTGCCCATTGGCTTGTGGGTGGTATGCCAATGCTACTGTGTGCTTCACACCATATTTTGAAAGATGGTTGTTGACAAGCTTGTTACAAAAGCGTGAACTTTCATCACTTGTAAAAGCTCGTGGTTTGTCAAATCTTGTGCAAATGTTCTTATAAAGAAATTGCAACACCACCTTGGAATCATTAGATAATGTGTCAATTGCTTCCACCCACTTAGAGACATAATCAACTACTAGCAAAATCTAAGATTGACCAAAAAAGATAGGAAAAGGACCCATGAAGTCTATTCCCCAAACATCAAAGATTTTCACTTCTAAAAATTTAGTTAATGGCAACTCATGATGTCTTGAGATCATGCCAATGTGTTGACAGCGATCATAAGTTTTCACAAATGCATAACTATTCTTGAAGAAGGTTGGCTAATAAAAACCAAATTGCAGTACTTTTGCAGCAGTTGTGGTTGCATCATGATGACATCCATAAGGAGATGAATGGCATTATTGAAGAATGTCACAAACTTCTTCCTTTGGAATGGGCCTCCTAATGATTTTATCTAAACATCTTTAGAACAACAATGGATCATCCCACAAGTAGGCTTTAACATCATGAAGAAATTTCTTCTTTTGTTGCCATAACAAATCATGGGTAGAGTTCCACACACTATGTAGTTTACAAAATTTGCGAACCATGGGCATTTTCCACTCATACCAAATAGCTATTCATCTAAAAATTTCTCTTGAATTGCTCTCTCTTCTCTTAAATGCTCCAACATGGACAAGTGGTAGCCACCACATTTTCACTTCTGTAACACCAGAGGGTTGAAAATGAGGGGTAAATTTTTTTTATGCTGATTAGAGGTGAAAAAGATGAAAATGTAAATGGCATCACTTGTGTCCAAATTTTGACATAGAATGTAGTTGATTTAGAAAATGTGTTTAACAGAAAAATTGTAGATCATAAATTTATATTTTCTAATGAATCAAGAATCACTTAATTCTAAATTTATATGAGAAATTTATAACTAAAATATTATAATCATCTCCAAATACAAAAGGCATCACTTTGAGGCTCCACGAATCCAAATAAAAGACGATTTAGAAAAAGTAATCAATATGAAAGTTGTATCTGTTGAAATTATCTATCTAATGGAATAGGAATCACTCAATTCATATTTCTTATGAGAAAGTTATGGTAACATACTGAAATGTCTTCTGGTGGATAATTAAGGATGAAAATTATGAGATTAACCTAGATAATTTTCAAATGTTGTGTATTAATTATGCAAAAGAATTTTTGAGAATTTATATGCAAAACCCATTGATATAAATATATGTTTATAATGTAGAATTTGCAATGGTTTATTAATTTTTATATAACAGTTAAAGCTTAATTATTAGTGGGTGAGTGATAGCCTATAATTTGATTGAGGTAAGATAATCATGATTAAATGATATTAATTTTATTTAGTTGAGAGAAATTAATTATGTAATTAATGTATTTAAGAAGGAAATAATTATAGGATATCTTAACAACATGTAAATAACAAGATTAAAGTAGAAAATGGGCTATAGGCATATGGGACACACCTACACTGGCAGAGCACCAAAGTCTTATGCTATTAAGCTACTCCATCTTCCTCCCACGATTACAACACCCGTCCCTTTTCCATGTTTTGTTGTTGCCTCTCTTCCCCATCTATCTTTACCCCAAATTCTGGCAAATTAGTGAGGAAAAATTCAAGGTTAGGACGTCAAAATGACCACCCACCAAGAGAGGAGCGAAAAAACACTTGATTTGAACATGTACAAGAGGGAGAATAAGCCATTTTTTTCCTTCCCCTGCTACTACCCATGAGAGAAATGGATGTTGTAGTTTAGAATTTTATTTTTTTGGTGAATACAATTCATAAATTCTTGGGTAAGTTCTTCCATCAACACATTTTTCAATTTTCTAGTTTTGCTAGGGTTATGCAAAATGTGAGGTTGTTGTGGGGGAGATTAACATGGATGATTTATGAAATTGATGGGAGAAATGAGCATGGAAGTTGCTTATAGGATTTATATGATGATAGGCTATGAAAATTTCATGCATATAGTTGCTAATTTTGTTAAGCAGCAACATCCCAACTATTTGGGTTGGGAAATTCGTGGGTATGTATGTGGGTAACAAAATGAAGTGATTAATGGTGTAAGTAATGTATTTATGATGTTATTAAGATGTTAATTACTCTAAATAATCATTGTGTAGTGAATGAAATAAAATCCTCTTGACACATGTTACCAAAATTGATAAATTACTTATGCATTTTAGGTGTTTGATGAAATGCCCATATAGAAATTCATGGGTGGTGTAAATGGGTAGCTATATTGATTAATTCATAGCTTAATAAATGTATTTTAATTATGCTATAATGATAATCACATGAAATATAGATTATGTAATGCGGTAAATGCATGGGACTTGTTACATATATTAATGAAATTTATGAAAAAAATTCATGCATGTTAAGTGGTTGTTAAAATGCTCCAATGAAAAGCATGATATAATCAACGGGTTTCATTGCATCTCTTCATTGGCTACAAATTAAGCATGAAAATGGGATTTTGGTTGTCATATAAAGGGATTAAAGAAAAGGTTGCAAGATGTGCAATAATAGGGTCTTGAGTTGAGTAAATTTGTACCTTAGGTTTGTGTTTAAAAAAACCCCATGAATGGACAGCCTTACGGGCAGATGGTGACACCAAAAACTTGAGTTTGATTTACTTGAAATGATGCATGAATGAGGAAAAAAAAGTAATTGATTCATGTACTGAAAACCCATGCCAAATTGCATGTCTTATTCGAAATACATGTGTTTTTAGGATAATGGAAGAATCCTTAGGAGCCAAAAATAGTGAGCTAGAGGCTTTGTGGAGAGTCCTGCTTCACATGAGGTAAGTAGCTTATTTCTAGTTGAATGGATGAATGAATGTGGATATTGATTATCCCATTTATTTTGTATCTAGGCATGCATGTATGGATGGGGATAGTGGATATCCCATACTATTATTTTATAGTTGTTGTTTATTAGGTTTGTGAATCCATGAAAGTTAGGGACAAAGAGCATCCTTTGAATTAAAATAATTGGTGTTGCTTATAATATGAGCATGTGATTGTTGAGAATAGAAAGTATCCTGTGTTTATGTGTATCATGATAATTTTTCTTGTGCATGGGCATCTAAATGAGTGGGATACAGAATATATCGTCATTGTATATGAATTGATAATTGATACAATATGTGGATGCTTGGTTGGATGGGGATAATATATATCCTCTTGTGTTGTATTAATTGATGTTTATGGTATGGAAAAGTATAGGCCCATGATTGGGAGGGATAAGGATTGTCTTATGATTATTTTTTTCATTGTCTATGTGTGAATGTGGGAATCAGTGGGGATTTTATTATCCCATAATTCTTATTCTAATAATTGAATGAATGTGTATATTAATGGAATATGAAGCATTCTATGGTTTGTATTGGACATAGTGGTATGATAGATGTGATGTGAGGTGCCTGAATGGCACGCTATGGTTATGATTGTATATGTCTAAAGAGTATAGAGTATTGTATTTGAACAATGAGGACTTGGTCCTCATAGTATGATTGACTTTTAAGTTTATAATCATGGTTGGATTTAATTATATAAATTTTGGAGGACTGATTATTATTATTTTTGCCTACTTAATGAGTTGCCTAACTCACACCTTCTTATTCTATTTTTTTAACTAACAGGACGAATAAAGAATTTCAACTGTGGGTTAGAATTTATGAGCAGGAATTGAAGATAGTTTCTTGTGGTATGATAAATTGGGGTTGTAATTCCATTGGGTTTGTATAATTTAAAATTCATAATGCATTACCATCACAATTTGGTTTTAATCCTAGGCATGCAATTATTTGTTAATGGGCAGCTATGGATGTGTGTTTTATAAGCTTACCATTTCTCTATAGCTATTAAAATTTTAGTTTTATATATTAATGTATGCACAATTATGGACCTTGATATTTTCAGGGGGACTTTTCTAGATTTTAAGTAGAATATTTTCCTTAAAAATAGAAAAATTATAGGATAATGTGAAAATGTATAATACCCTATGCAGGGTGTTACAACTTCCTTTCTTGTCTTGAATTTCCGCATCAAATTCTTGAAACAATAAGATCCAATGAATCAATAGTAGTTTGGCATTTTTCTTTACAAATAGGTATCGGAGGGCTGCATGATCAGTGTACATGATGACTTTAGATCTAATGATATATGACTAAAATTTTTTTAATGTAAACACCATAGTTAGCAATTTCTTCTCGATTGTGGTGTAGTTCTTCTGTGCAAGTCCAATATGTGACTGCATAGTAAATTGCTGTGAAGATCTTATCATTTTTTTGTCCAAGAACTACTCCCAATGCTACATCACTTGCATCATACATGATTTCAAATGGTAAGTTCCAATTAGGCATCATCAGGATCGGTGCAGAAAACAACCTTTCCTTCAACATAATTAATGCTTGCAACCATAATTCATCAAAAGGAGTGTCTTTTTCAAGAAAATTATACAAAGGTTTGGAGATCTTTTAGAAATTTTAATGAATTTCCTATAGATTACTACATGGCCTAGGAAACTATAAACTCACTTTGTATTATTTGGAGGTGGAAGTTTTTCAAATGCAGCAATCTTTGCTCTATCCACTTCCAATCCAAAAGATGACACTTTATGTCCCAACACAATTCCTTCTCTAAACATGAAATGACACTTCTCCCAATTGAGAACAAGTTAGTTTCTTCACTTCTTTGCAGTAGAAGAGACAAGTTATGCAGGCATTGATCGAAAGTAGAACCAAAAACAAAAAAATCATCCATGAATACTTCCATAATGTTCTCCATCATATCAAGAAAAATTGCCATCATGAAACATTGAAACGTTGTTGAAGCATTACATAAACCAAAAGGCATTATTTTGTATGCAAAGGTACTATACAAGAAGGTGAAGGTTGTTTTCTCTTGGTCCTCTAGTTCAATCACAATCTAATTATAACTCGAGTATCATTAAGAAAGCAGTAATAATCATAACCTACTAAATGGTCCAACATTTGATCAATAAAAGGCAATGGAAAATGATCTTTTCAAGTAGTTTTATTCAATTTTCTATAATCAATACACACTCGCCATCCCATCATTGCTCTGGTGGGGATTAATTCATTGTTTTTATTCATAATCACAGTCATCCCACTTTTCTTTGGCACACATTGAACTGGACTCACCATTCACTGTTGGAGATAGCATGGATAATACTTACTTTGAGCAGTTTTAAAACCTCAACACGTACTACCTCCTTCATTGTGGGGTTGAGTCATCTTTGATGCTCTATGGAAGGTTTGAATTAATCTTCCATTAGAATTTTATGTATGCAGATGGTTGGTCTTATTCCCATGATGTCTTCAATTGACCATGCAATAGCTGATTCGTGTTTCTTTAGCACCCAAAGTAGCTTATTTTCTTCCAAACCTATCAAAGAAGAAGAAATAATCACTAGAAGTGATGAATCACTACCTATAAATGCATACTTGAGATGATGTGGTAATTGTTTTAGTTCAAACATGGTTTTTACTTCTTCCACAGTTGGTTCTTCTTCCAAAGCTTCCATTTCATTGTTGATATTATCTTTTGATAGTGTCTCGAAAGCTAAGGCATGTTCTTTGACCTCTCCAACACTTGTCATAACCTAGCCAATAGAATTTACAATATAGTTTTCTAATGGATATTGAATGCTTTCATAATTAAAAACAATAGTTACACAATCATTGACAACTTCAATTTTGTTACATGTACTCTTCTCAAGTGAATAGTTCATGGCATGGTCAATATTGAACTTTACCTCCTCATTATTAATTTTCAAGGTTAGCTCACCTTGTTGACCTTCCAAGAATTAGAGGCATTTCATGATCTTCCTCCATGTCTTTCAAATGTTACAAGCTGGGACTTGGTCTATGATCCGACTTGAAACTGGCCTAAGGTGTGCCAAGCCTTAACAGCCTAAACTGACTCAAAATAACATAAAAAGGAACCCGGATAATGAAAATGCTTAAAAGAGGGAATAAGTAATGTAACTTACAAGAAAAACTTCCAAACCTTCAGTAAGGAAAATGCTTGATTATTCAATATCCAACCTAGCTCTAGCTCACCATAGAGTGCTAGAGTTCATGTCTCTTGTATTGTCAAAGTGTATTTGATAGGTTTCATGCTGCGAAGGTAATTAAGTCGGAGCTCAAGTTGCAAAGGCATGGTGAGTTGTGCATGGATCTAGTGGATCATGCACGAGATGCGGTTCTGTTGAGCTTGAAGAAGGATCAAGAGCGGAGTTGGTCCTTGGCTTGTCAAGGTGAAATTGGCAAGGTAGAGACAGTGGAGATTGAACCAGTGCAAGGTTGGTTAGAGTTCAAGCTATCCGATGAAATGTTTGTGGAGGCATTGGAGGAGGTGTTAGGAGGTGCATTGATGTTATGCAAACAAAAGATCCTAGAATTCTATGGTGAGTTCGAGCATAACCTAAATCCTAGGTCAAATTTAGGTTGGAGCAGTGGCAAGGCCATGTAACTCTATGATGGACATGGTGTGATACAGAACTTGGTGGGTTCTCCAAGTTGGACTAGCTGAGAGAGTTAGTGATGTATTGTCGGACTTACTCAATGGGTTAAGTGTGACCAAAGAGTTGGTCAAAAATGGTCAAGAGTATTGATCATTGCAGTGACAGGTTCATGTTGTAGTCTACCTATGGTGGTGGACAAGTGTTGCTAGCAAGGAAGGTGTTCCTTGGGTTCCTATGGTAGAGCAGAGTCGGCAACGAAGCAAGCTTGAGAGCAAGCTTGGTGAAGTGGTACGAGCTAGAGCCCAGATGTAGATCGCTTGGCAGATGAGCGACGCGTTTCATTTACATGATGTGAAGAAGCAAGATGGTCTTATGTTGGATCGCAGGGTGGATCCAAAGCGAGATCGTGTGATGACGCCTAGGCAAGATCATGAGGTGATGACTCCTAGGCGAGATCGTGAGGTTGATCTAAGGTCGGATTGTGATGCTAATCCAAGGTGGGATCATGAGGTTGATCTAAGGCGGGATTGTGACGCTGATCCAAGGCAGGATCATGATGCCGATTCTAAGTGTGGGACCATGGATGCAAGTTGCATCATGGATGCGGATCACATGAAGCATGCGGGACACATTGGGAGTGCATGTTGTGGATCAAGAGGGATTGAGGTATCGATGCATTGAGGTCCATGCTTGACGGACGCAACAAGGATGGTGCCAATTAAGCTTGGTATGAGCAGCAAACTAGGAGGACACTGATCAGATGGGACAGCTTGAATGGACTGCTTTCCCAGGTTTCCAATTGGGCATGTGATGATGTAACAGTGATGTGGCAGTGACATGGACCTCTGCAGCACATGTGGCACACACGTGGAGCACATGTGGCAAGGGCTTGGACCAAGTCCTTGGTAGTTGGAGCAATCCCTTGAGAAGGGGAGGACTTAGTCCACCTCTCTCATGGAGAGAGGGAGAGTGGGACATGTGCCTTAGAGGGGACACATGGCATCTTTAGATGTGGGACATGTGTATGACATGTGTTTTTACATGAGGGAATTAGGGACATGTGGCTTGAGGGTGAGCTAACATGTGTCTAGTTAGTTAGGCTTTGTGTACTATAAAAACCCATTGGGTCTAACTTGTAAGGGACAAGAACCTGAGTTGCAGGGACAAGTCTCGTAACTAGAAAGATGAATTTATCCACCTTCACTAATACATCTTCTATGATTCCCCAAGGATAGGTTAAAGACCTATCTGCTAACTATAATGTAATGGTGGTTGACTTCACCTCTCCTAATACAAGCTACTGAAAAATTGACAAAGGCATTAGATTAATGGATACACTTATACAATATAACGCCTTATGAAATGTAGAATTAATCTTCAAAATTTTTCCCCTGTGCTTATTGTGAAATGTTTGTATATGCTTTATCTTTCGATATTCATTATGTGTAATTTCCTTAAGCTAGTACTTGAGGCCTAACTAGAGTAGAGTTGTGATCATTTGAGTGTAAACAAGAGCTATTTATTTACGCACCCTAGAGTTGGAATCTAGAAGAGTGTTGGGAGCATTGTATTTACACCTCCTAGAGCAAAAATCTAGAAGAGTGCTAGAAGCATTATAGTCATGCCCCCTAGAGCTGGAATCTAGAAGAAAGTAGAGTGCACTAATTGTATTTCTGCTATTAAAGATAGTAGAACCCAAGACACCTAGAGTAGGGTGTTCTTTGAAGAGTGGAGTAGAGTATTAACTCAAACCACTATAAAAATTCCTCAGTCTTAATTACTTGTGCATTGATTGAGTGATTGGATTGGTTACAAGAGGGACGTTTAATATTAAAGGGGTTTAGCAAAATTTTAATTACCCAATTCACCCTACCCCTCTTAGGTGTTTGCCGAACCTTCAAGACTAACAAGTATTATTAGAGTAGACTATATAAACACTTATAGTAATCCAATGGCAAACCCATCATCCTCTCCTCAGATATTAACTAAAGGGCAATCATCAACCTGACCACCCCTATTTGATGGAAATAACTTCGCTTACTGAAAGTTGAGGATAAAATAATTCATTGTAGCCAATGATATGGAATCTTAGAAGGCCATTGAAATAGGAATCACCCTTTACACCATTGGAATAATTACATGGACTAAAAAGGAGGCCATCTTCGTTCAAAATAATGCAAAGGCTATGAACTCTTTATCATGTGGACTATCTTCAATTGAGTTTGATAGAGTATCCTCTTGCCCTAATGCAAAGGATATTTGAGATAAATTAATCTCTATTTATGAAGGATCCTCATAGGTCAAAGGCATTAGGAGGACTATGTTGATAGGAGAACTAGAAAATTTTAGGATGAAAGAAGGGGAGAACATATCAGAAATGTATGCTCACTTTTCAAAAATTACAAATGCTTTGAAAGGTTTGGAAAAAGAAGTCACAAATTCTAAATAGGTAATGAAGATACTAAGGACACTACAAGAATGCTGAAACTAGAAGATCACAGCAATAGAAGAAGCAAAGTATCTAAACATGCTTTTGGTGGATAATCTCATCACCTCATTGATGTCACATGAGCTAATTAAAAGTAAGAGAGATGAGCCAACAAAGCAAAAGAAAAATATTGCTCTAAAAGTGGCCAAGGAGAGTAGTAATGATCTTGCATCACAATCTAAGGATGATATGGTCATGCTAGTCAAAAACTTTAGAAGGTTCGTAAGAAGCAACAAAGGCGGCACTTCAATGTAATAGCCTAAACAACAAAAGAAAATGACTGCAAGAAAGAGAGATCTCCCCACATGCTATAGATGTGGAGGAATTGTACACATGTCTCCTAAGTGTTCCAATGAAGAAAAAGTGAAAATGAATGAGAAAGATGAAAGAAGAGAAAAGAAACATTTTAAGAAGTTATCAAGAAATCAAGCTAGAGGAATGTAAGTGAATAATGAAGACTCCTCAGGAACAAGTTCAAGTGAGAAGTTGACAATGAAGTTGGACACCTCATAAAAATATGCTGCAGGCCCACATGGAGAACAAATGAATAGACTAAATCTCCTTCAAAGAGCAATGCACAATAGAGCTGGAGGTGGAGGTAAACTCTTATTAATCTTATAGTTTGGACTCTTGAAGCTCGAATAATACTTGTGCTAAATGCAAAAAGTTTGATGAGTTATAACAATCATCCAATTCTCCCTTCAATGAGTTTGAATCACTTGGCTAGAAATTTACTCAAAAGAAAAGACACTTTGATGTGACTGTTAAAATAACTTCTTTTCTATCAGAAAGAAATTTATATCTACAAAGAGAGGTTGGAAATTTGAAAAAGGAGATGAGATATTAAACAGTATGTTGAGTACATTCTTTAATCTAGAAGAATCTATCACCAAGTTCTTGAGAATGATTAGTCAAACAAGTAAAAAAAACTTGGTTGTAAACATTCAGATGATGAAAATTTATGAAAATTTACCGAATAATCCAAGGGTATGAACCTCATAGAAGAAAGAGAAAATTATTCAAGTATTAGAAGGTTCATAAGATATCCTTGGGTAAGGAAACAATGGAATAGATAAAATTTATAGTTTATTTAATGCATGCATAGAGGATCTATTAAATGTAGGACTCAACTACAATTTGCTAAGTATTAGTCAATATGTAACAAGGGTCACAAACTTGTATTTGAATAATCTGCATGTACTCTATTTATTATACATAATGAGCTATTATTTTAGAGGAAAGAGGTATGAAAATATTTATTTTGTACAACTAGATGATATCATTAGAAAATGCCTAATTGCAGTCAAAAGTGATCCATGGGTATGACATAAAAAAATGAGACAGATCAATATGTTAAATATCAAATCTTTATGGAAAAAAGATCTCATGATTGGTCTACCTAAAGTAAATTATGACGAATATCAGAAAGGCAAATCTTGTCAATTGTGAAAGTAGATCAAAGTGTCCTTCCTTCCTAAGAATGAGGTATCCACTTCTAAACCTCTGGAATTATTACACATGGATCTCTTTCGACCATTAGATGTTATCTCCCTCGGAGAAAAATGTAGTGAACATTGAAAATGCTTCGTCTTTGCTAGTCAAGAGAATCACCTATATAGGTGATTCTCTTGACTAGCAAAGATGAAGCATTTTCAATGTTCACTATATTGCCAAAGCTAGTTCAAAGTAAAATTTCAATTGTGTCTATTCGTAGTGATCACGATGGTGAATTTAAAAAAAATTATTAATTTTTGTGATGAAAAAGGAATTCACTATAGTTTCTTATTCCCTAGAACTGTTCAACAAAATAGAATTGTTGAAAAAAAGAACCTAACAATTCAGGAAATACCAAGGACAGTCTTGAATAAGAGTAAATAGTCCAAATGATTTTGGGGAGAAGAAGTAAGTACAGCATGCCATGTACTAAATAGGGTTACCATTAAACTCACTAAAGTATTATATGATTTAATACAAGCTCCAAGAGTGTGGTATGAAAGGTTGAACAAATTCTTAAGTGATCATCAATTCCAAAGAGGAAAAGTTGATACTGCTTTATTCATAAAAATGTTGGCATGGATATCTTGATAATTCAGATTTATGTAAATGACATTATACTTGGTGCTACTAATCTTTGCCAAGACTTTTTAAAGATCATGCAAGCTGAATTCAAAATGAGCATGATGAGAGAATTGAACTACTTTCTTGGATTGCAAATCAAGCAAAGAGATGATGGATAATACATTTACCCATCCATATACATTAGAGAAATGCTGGAGAAGTTCAAAATAGAAGTAATTAAAGTAGCAAGCACTCTAATGAGCAGGTTGACATACCAAATCTAGAACTCTATTATCCTAAGGTAACAAGTTTTAAATTAATTGGATATTTAGATGTTGACTTTAGGGGGTACAAAGTTGATAGAAGAAGTTCTAGTGGAACTTGTCAATTTTTAGGAAATAGTTTGATATCATGGTTTTCCAGGAAATAAATTGGTGTTACTCTCTCTACAATAGAGCTAAATATATAGTAGCTAGAACTAGTTGTGCTCTATTGCTTTGGATGAAACAACTTCTAGATTATGGACTAAGCTATAGAGACATACCATGAAATGCGATAATACTAGTGACATATGCTTGACAAAGAACCCTGTCTTATATTCTAGAACTAAGCATATAGAAATTAGGCATTACTTCATTAGAGATCATGTAGAAAACATGATATGTGCTTAGAATGTGTGCCCAAAAATGCTTAACTTGTTGACATCTTTACTGAGCCATAGCCTTTGGAAACTTTATGTAACAGTAGAAGAGAATTAGATATGACTAGTGTGAATGCATGAAAATGAAAATTTTTGACAATTCTATGTTTGAAATTGTACCATTTTGATTTTTTTTGGAGGCTCAACTTTGTCTTAGATAAAGTAAGTTCATTGGCCCTCTTTTCTCATACACAACATTTATTTGAAGCTATTTTTATACACTATCTGATTTTCACTTTGTCTGAATCATGGCTTTCAAGGTTGCATACACCTTGTTTTGTTGTTATAATCAATTTATAATCAATTTATACACCTTGCTCTATCTTTAGCAAGACTCATTCCTTCTTTCTTCTTGAAATATCATATCAACTACCTAGTATTGCCCCCACATCAAGTCTATTTTAACCCATAACTCACAATCCTTCTCTGCCTCACAAAGATGAAGTAGCTTAAGGAAGGGAGTTTAGGAAGAAGATATGGAAGGAAGACACACGAGTGGTGGAAATTGAAGAACTAAAGGATGTTTCTTCACTTTTCTTGGTGGGATGATGTTACTTCTATTCATGATAATATTCCACTTCACCTATCTAGTTAGAAGTATCTCTCTTCAATATGTGACTCTTAAGAAAATGATTTATATCTCAACTAGTTTGCCCCTGAATCCAAATTCATCAATAGTTGGGGCAATTGAAAAAATGTGGAAAGAAAGCTCCAAACGCCTTATTATCATCTCCTTCTCCTCTTCCCCTCCTTGAAACTTTGTATCACTCACTACAAAGTTCTCTACATCCCTCTTACGCAGTCCCACACTCAACCTCTCCTGCATTTAGATTACAAGATGGGCTATTTTCTCTGAGTTTGTAGCTTTGTATGCACCAAAATGCAATGAAATGGTTTGATTGTATTTATGCAACTGCTTTCTATGTGTATTGACTAACACTTGATGTAAGTGATGCGTTTCTTTTTTATTATGACAAAAATGGGGAGAAAGAATCTGCAAAATTATCTCAAGGAGAACATAAAAAATTAGAATGCATAATCTTGAATTAATCAGGGGGACAAGACATATATAAACTAGTCAAGGAAGATCATAGATAATGGAAACTTATGGAATGATTAAAACTTGCAAAATACTTTCATAAAATGCATACAATTAGGGAAAGATTATCTTTATGAGATAATTTTTAATCAAGTTTTTTCATCATTAAAAGGGGGAGAATGTTCATATAAATACATGGTTTTGATGACAAAAAAAAACTTAATTAAAGATTATGTACTAATGGTTATTGTCAAGCATTTAGTATGCAAAACCAAGTTACAGGCCTTACAGATAAAGCTCAAGATGGAAAGGAATAAACCAAGTCATTGTTTGTCTATCAAAGTGAAGTTTATCTCTAACGAATGCAAAATAATGAGCATATAACAGACTTCATCTGTCATAAGTAAGCCACAGATGAATAGCTTACTTTGCCTAAGTATATAAGAAGTCATCTTTATTTGTGCCTCTATAATTCATCTGTTACTTACCATAGACAAAATAAAAGAGGAACTACTAGAAAGATGATTGTCCATGCTAACTGGATTCGTCTGTTACTTGCCACGATCAAAGTAAAAGACGAACTACTGAAAAGATGATTCATCCATGCTAACTAGATTCATCTATTATTACCATAGTCAAATTGAATCATTAGACCTCATCCAACATTTTTGAGGCTCTTTCTAAATTAATGAAAGTATTAGCAATTGTAGCATCACTTCAACTGATACTTATTAAGAATCAAGAAAAGATCTTCTCCAAGGTCGGTGCTGTAAGTATTCCAGTAGATGAGAAGTAATAAGAAGATAAAGCATTCAAATGTGCTAATCAGAATTGTCTTCTATCATTAATGGAGTTCACCAATCACTAAGGCCTTCAATTCAAGGTAGTTATAAATGTAGCATTGGTGGATCAAAAAGCATAACTATCAAGAAAAATATTCAATCCCTTCTTGAGATCAATTACTGAGCTGAGCGAAAACCTTCTACATCTTTCAAGAGTCATGAGCCTTGCATTCAAACTTCCCTCAACTTTCTTCAAAAGCTCCCAACCACCTTTCGGGAAGATTATTAACTTTTTCATTTAATTTTTAGAATTCTTCCCCTTTGCTTATTGTGAACTGTCTATATAAGTGCTTTAACTTTTGATATTCATTTTGTATAATTTCCTTCAGCTGATAGTTGAGGCCAAACTTAAGAAGAGCTATGATTATCTAAGTGCAAACAAGAGTTATATATTTATGCCCCTTAGAGCTGGAATCTAAAAGAGTACTGGAAGCACTGTATTTACGCCCCCTGGAGCTAGATTCAAGAAGAGTGTTGGAAGTACTAATTATATTTTTCTATTGAAGATGGTAGAACCCAAGACATAGAGGGGAGTGTCTTGGAAGATTGGAGTAGACTATTAACTCAAACCACTATAAAATTCATGTATCATATTTACTTATGCATTGATTGAGTGATTGGATTGGTTGCTAGAGGGACATTTTAATCCTAAAGGGGTTCAGCAAAGTTTTAAATACCCAATTCACCTTTTCCCTCTTGAGTATTTGCTTAAGCTTTGGGACTAACATTATGAGCTTATGAAATTGAATTTGGTGTCTGTGTGTGTGTGTGCTTTATCAATCTCATGTTGTATGCATGTTTTTCAATCAACAACATTCAATTTAATGATTCTAATGATCTCCATAAAACATCTCATAAACTTACTTTTCATAATCCCTCTCTCTCTCATCATTCTTTCACTAATTTGGTAACTCTATTCATTTGGATTAATTGGCCTTTGTGAAGCATGTAATGGAGCCTTATATTTGGGTAACAAAAGAAAATGAATAAGAATTCACAAAGTAAGAGTATCATCATGACAACCTTAAGGTGATTGATTGTGGTCTAATTTGGTTATTATCTCTCAGCCTCAAATCGAATCAAAAATCATGTTGAAAGGTTGGCATTCTTTTACAAGCATTGAAATGATACACAATGTCTTAAACATAAATAACAAATAAAAATGACCAAAAATGAATAAGAAAAGATCAAGCATAAATTTTCTCTAAGTAGCACTCTGTGCTCTTGCTCTCTTGTCAGCCCCTCTTTCTTGCAAATCTCCTCTTTTCCTCAAAAAACCTTCTTTCTCTTGCTAGCTATGTTCTTCCCTTGCCAAAAGACCCCTAAGACATGTTTATCCCTATTCTTATACCATTATCCTTAGGTTTTCTTCATTTCCAAGCTCTTTCCACAATTTCCAAAAGCTATAGCATGATTGAGAGTCGTGATGTCAGATTTGGATGTCGCGGCATCAACTGTTTGTTCACCATATTTTCTCCATATAGATTGTTGAGAGCCATGGTGCTTGATTTGGATACCACGGCTCTTGATGTGAATGTTACAACATCTAAATTGAGGGCCGTGGCATCTAAATGTTGTCTAGCAAAGTTCTCCCATCCGGTGTGCCAGGGGTGCTTTATTTGAATACTGCAATGCTCAATCTGTCCATCAAATACAGTTTCAGTGTTTTGATCATAACCTCCTCAAATGATATTAATATCATGTAATACTTATTGCATTGCAAATATAATCTAAGGATCTACAACTTTTATGTTGAACATATTTTCCAAATCATCCCCCATTTATGCCAAAATTGGACTACAATTAACACCATTTCTACATGCTTGAAGCTGGACTGAAGACTGAGATAGTTGCAATGTTTTATCCATACCTTCTAAGTTTAATCTCTAAATTTAGTGATTCTTCATTTTTTGGATAGATAACTTGAAGATATAAAACTTATAGGTGGAACACTTTAGCTTAATTCGTCTCTTGGTGTACCAAAAATGGCTTCAATTTGATACCAACACTCATCTCTAGAGGCAGGATTTCTTTGCAATGTTTCAAATGCTGCGTCATTCAAGTGTTGTCAACCTTGTTATGCTATTAAACAACTTAAAATATATCTTCCGTCTTCATCTATATGATCTTTCCCTTTAACTCCATTAAAATGCTCTTTTTTGACATGTTTTGATGCCTGAAACATAATTTAAATCCTTTAAGTGAAATATTTAATTAAATATAATTAAAAGCCAATAAAATCAGGTCAATTGAAAGACTAAAATACATAAATTTAGTTATTAAAATATGGTAAATTATGAGCTACTCATTCTGCAGTGTCCAAAATTGTTCACTGTGTTTAAAACTTGCTTGAGTGTGGAACTTGGTTTGCTTCCAAGGTTGGGCATTTGTCTGATTTGCTATGGTAGTGATTTGAGACTTTTTATGAAGATCTTTCAAACACCAATCTTTAAAGTTTCAGTGTCGCTCTCTCTCTTTTGAAGCTTGTCTATGATGCCTGCCATGTTATTTGAGCACTTATATTTTCTTCCTTATAAACATGTGGATCTTGTTGCATGATATTGTCTTGCATGCGCTGTCCACTTTACTAAGTTATTTCATTGTTTTATTATACATTACTGAACACTTGGAAATAATAGTCAGTAACTTAAAGGTTCACTCATATGCTTTTTACTCATCACAAAAGTTTGGTTGGCTAAACATTTTCATCATCAAAATTAATCAAACTAAAAGAGGTTTGGTTAAACAATCTTTTCTTTTTGATGATGAGAAAATATTTGCGTGAAATACCTTTCAGGAAAAATAAATCATGTTCCTCAAAAAATAAAACATGGGAACTAAATAGAGATGTGTTCGTTCATAAAAACATAATTGTATCTCCCCCTGACAGAGTGCATCTTTAACAGGTTTTTCCCCTGAATGAGTGCACTAAATTTTAACATGTTTTATTAAATGTATAGTTTCTACTACCCTTATTTGTCTTATTATACTATTTCCCTCTTTTTGTCATTATACAAACACTGATTTTGCCATGTTTTATTATGAATATTTTCTCCCCTTTTTCATTTAAGATACGCAAGAAAGAGCCTTGGTCAGCCTTGCCCTAATGGAGCTTTGAAGTTTGCCAATAGCACAGTTCTGAAATGGATCCTGCGGTTTGTTTCAGAACCTCTTACATTTCTCCCATGGAAAGATCTCTGAAGTGGATCACCCAATTGGACCCCCTTGAGTTAGCATAGTGGAAGATGTATCACATGCAGGGCATCGACTAACTTTGTGCTAGTAGCCAAAGCAAGCCAGAGGATGCAAGCATTATCCAAAATGATTGGGCGTAAAGCATTTGTAGGTGGCTTTTCTAGTCCACCGTCAAATCCCAAGGCTCAACCCTAGACAGGTGGTGGAAACTGCCAAGCATATAATTTTATCTCCCTTTTTATCATCATCAAAAAAGGCACAATGGAAAGAAAATTCATACACAGTATAGAGTATTCATGAAGATAAAATTAATCAGAATGAATCACAAAAAGATATTTTGTTTCATTTCAGTACAAATAGAGTTACTCAAATATATACTCAAATATATTTTAGTACAAACAGAATGCTACTCTAGTAGTGAAAGGTGCAGCAGGGATGGGATGGATGGAAGAAAAGGTGGGGTAGAGAGACTAAGGTGGAGCTCGATTACGATCCATCAAAAAGTTTGGAATCATGCATAAGCATGCATTTATTACTTTTGATAAGATTAAATCGGAGGAGCCATAGTTTTGGATGGGGGAGAAGGGGGTTGCTACTAGTGATGCTTCTTCTTCCTAGTCTTCAGCTTCCCTAGATGGTAACACTAAAAATAGGGCCTTTGGACTCCCATGAAAATGGTTCTATTAATTTCCAAAGAATGTAATATCTCTTATAGATATCCATTTAATCCTCTTTTCTTCTTCTTCAAAGACATCATAAACTTCTTCAAGTCCTACTAAAGAACTATCTTCAATCCAAAACATTTCAATGACTATCATATCAATATTTTTACTTCTCAATGAATTTTCCTGTGCACATATCTCACGTTTTCTTCTTTCTCTACTCTGAATCGTACAGACTTACTACTCTCTACTCTCTCTAATGACTGTCAAGCATATGGATTAGGATAAATTAAATAGACATAGCCTACTAACAGTAAGGAGGTTGCTAGGGGTTCCTATGAGGTTCTAGTGTATTCTTGAAGCAATTTAGAATGAATGCATTCTAAATATGATTTAAGAGAAAGCATTCCAACATAAATGTTTAATTCTAGCATGAAAGTGAGACTTTGTCTCGAAAATGAAGGCTTGGACACCTTTAGGAAGATAAACATTAAGTCTAGATTTTTCAAATATGAACGAGTATGGGATTAGTCCAGAATTGTAGTGTAAGGCCCTGGAAATTTCAAAAATGTAAATGTTCACTCTTGTAAAGTTTTAGAAATTTTTACAATGCAGCATACTATACAATTGAATTTTTGAGGAAGTTTATTATCAAAAAAGTATATGAATGGATGAAATATCTATAGTAATGTGAGGAGGATGAGGATATATGTTAATTAATAATTAATAGGTGAATAA
>JAYJMB010036024.1:0-17510 GCA_036873735.1 Pouteria campechiana
CCCCCCCCCCCCCCCCCCGAAAAAAAAAAAGCATATGGCCAACCATTTTCATACAAAAAAAAGGAGTTAATGCCTACTTTAGATGGTAACTTGCCATATTTGCTTTAACTTTAAAGTTGTTGGCCAAATATCATAAAACTAAAAACCTATGAGATTAATTCATTTATTTCTAAGTAACTTACAAGTAGCTTTCCAAACAGGCCCAAAAAATTGAATCCCACATCATATGCCTTCTTACCTATACCAAAGGTGGAAATCCGAGGAGATGCTGATCCTCTACTTTGAATATTAGTTTTCATCATCCGGCAAATGTTTTGTTCATCTTCAACAGCACCATCAGTGATCAGAAAAATGTGCGCAGTTGAATTGTGACTGCTGGATAACATGTCCATTGCCTGGAAGAAACAACATAGAAACAAGGCCTCTTAGAAACACTTTTTGTGGAAGACAAATGTCACTGGAAATAAAAGATTGGAGTAAAAGAAACACCAAATATCCATTTCTAGTTTCTTGTACGACTCCAAACAAACTTATTGAATGGTCTTTTTTTTTTTTCAATCCAATAGGTCACTTCAGTCATCATAGATGTCATTTAAGACATTCCTAGACTATGTGGATCTGCTTAGGCATGTAAAAGCTGCTAGTAAGCGTAAATTATCCTTCTTCCACCATTCACCTCTCCTGAAACATGTCACTCAGTTAAATTGGATGTCCTAAAATCTTTAATTAATAGAAATTCATCTTTAATTGTTGTCTTCCCAGAGCACTTTTAGCTCCTCCAGATTGAAGTTGTGATTAGTGCATGTGCGATCCCTGGGGCTTTGAAACTATTCATGTTCACTAATTATCCTTTAGTGCTTCTACTGTGTTCTCGCAGATGCATCAATATCAAAATCAATGATCATTTAATATTATTGAAATTCTTATAAAATTCTGTATGCTAATACATGACTGAGACGGACTATGGTCCACATTGTTAATGACTTGAAAACTATGGAAAATTCAAATGGCTATGATTTTGACTATCAATGTCAGTACATAGTAGGGATCATGATGGGATTCCCAAAATGGAAATAAACAACAATATAGTTGTTTGGTGAGGGTTCCACATTGTTCCAAGTTCCAACATGATGAGTATAAATGAGGTATCAATAGCCACAATTAAAAATTGATTGGCCAATTATGGTTACCGTCACCAACAGGATTGATTAACAATGGGGCCCCTAGTAAAGACCATTATGTATCACAAAATCCATGGGGGAAAATAGTCGGGATTGACTAAGGATGGACCCCAAGGTTTTCCAATGGTCAACAAGAGAAAGTAAAGTTTATTATCTTTTGAACAAAGATGATAAAGTTCCTTTGAAGTGAGGAATATCATAATGAAAAGATTCTAAAGAGAAAATAAAATGCATCACTTAGATTTCTAAACTATGGAATTTTTGTTTCCCTGAAAAACTTGGGAAACAAGAAAACAACTGAAAATAATTTTCTTCAGAAAAATCATTTTCTGATTTCAATCTTAACATACCCATAAAAAACAATAAAAAAAATCATCTTGGTGCTCCACATTTAACTCAAACTACATGTAGAAAGCATTTATAGGTGAATTTGCTGGACTTCCAATCATCATCAGCTACATCTTATCCAAGGTTTCAAACTAACTATCAATGCAAACAACCATTTCTTCATACATTCAAATGAACTGAAAATTTATATGACAAGAGATTCTGTACCTTAGTCAAGGCGGACTGGATGTCTGTCCCACCCCCTGCAATACAATTTTCACTCATCCATTGGGTAGCATTTTCTATTGCTTTGATGGTTGCCAACACCAACGATGACGAGAATAAGTAGGTTTCTCCATTAAAAGCTATAATAGTGAATGAATCAGCTGGAGCAAGTTTGGACAGGGCAGTAACAAGTGCATTATTGACACTCTCCAGTGGCCTTCCCCTCATGCTTTCACTGATATCAACAAGAAAAACCACTTCCTTTCTGAAAACCTATAGGAATCGTTTGAAAGTAATGAGGTATATAAAGGTATAAAATTAGAAGAAAGAACAGAGATGTGCTAAAAACTGCTTCCTTTTTGAAAACCTATAGAAAACATCAAAAAGTAATGAATGGACAAAATTAGAGTACAGAAAGGAGATACACTATGTTAGAACTTCAAGTTTTGATAAACTAAATATAGTCAATGCCCTCGGGTAACTGAAACACTATTTGTAAACTCATTCTTCACTTGGTAATTTCAATTTGAGTATCACACAACAGAGGAAATGAAAAATTCACACACTCAAAGGATCAACTCAATATGTGTGTTGAGTGCAATTGGCCTTAATGCATGATCCTAGTCAATAGTTACAAATTCTAAACTTCTCTGTCCAACAATGAGCCTCCAAGCAATTGTCCAAAGCACAGACCAGTCACTAGGGTGAAATAATATTGGATGGAACAAGGGAAACCATGGAATCTAAGATAAAATACACCTGCATCAACTAATGATCCATATTAAAAACAGGACGAGCGAAAAAAAAATTACCATCAGGAATTCCCCGAACTGTCAAATATGTAGTGATGCAGGATAGGAATCCCTAAATCAATGAAAAATGGGGAACACTTTGGAAGAAAGAGAAAGATTCTCTCAATAGGAAAAAATGACAAAAAGTAAAAAAAAAATAGATGAATTAGGGGAAATAATTAGAAAGAAAGAGAAGCAAAAATTTTCATAAACTCTCAACCAATAATTTATCAACCATAAAAGTATCTAAACCTCCTACGAAGCAACCCTATTTATAAAAGATAAAAAAAAAATCCCTAACCCAACCCTAATATATTGTGTGTAAATAAAACCCTAAATAAATAAATAAAATCTATAATCCAAACCATCCATCCAGTTGATCCATATGTTGATCACTTGATATGTACATTAAATCTCAAAAATAAATTAAATGCCCAAAAATCTCAAATAAGACATCCCTAAAAGACAAAAGCCCTAATCTATTTGTAGCCTTATTCCATTCTACATCCTATAGGGTTACAACCAAGTGTAGTAATAGGATACTTGGGCCAATTTATGTATTAATCATGAGTAAATAAAGCCCGTTATGGCAAATTTATGTACTTATAGTAAGTAACTAAGAGTCTGTTATGTCAAATGCATTTCAAACTCAATGACTAACTTCACATTCCATTTGAAATTTAAAAGTGAGAATAGAAAATCCACAGCAGCTAACATTCAAATAATAGATATACATAAATATATCTGGAAAAAGGTCAAGTTTTGTATGTCCCTCTATGATGCTCCAAACCATACTTCTAACGAATAACCATTTTGAACATGTTAGTGTTTGAAAAATCATCTAGATCTAAGAATCAGGTAGGCCTCAACATTTGGTAGAATGATAAATCATACATGAGACACATATAAGTGACTCGTACAAATTAAATCTTAGAATTATTTAAAATTTTATTAGAACGCCTTATCTAGGTAAGACGACATATAGTTTAGGCATAAAAAACATCTCATAAACCTTATAAATAGACACAAAAGTTTAATTAGATTAACAGTAACTCTTAAGTGCTTCTGTTATTTTGACCCGGTATTTGTAATATCAATAAATACTTATTTATTGGTGGCTCTAAAATGTTATTATCGAATTTATCGGAGATACTATCATTTTTTCCGGAACTTTACCGAAAATATAAAAAAAATTAAGAAATTTTCAATGAAACTTTTTAATACATTATCTTAAATATAAATACATATTCTGAAAAAAAATATATAGACTAAAGGGCCACCATAAAATAAATTGTTGAAACACGTATAATAAATACAAATACACAAACAGAAGGAATAGTAAACTCGATTGCATAATGCAGTTAAAATCTATACTAATCAAATCTATAATGTATAAAGTGTTGTAAGAAATTAATTTCAAAGGAAATAAGCAACAGAAAGTTGGTCGAAAATGAAATTCTGTACTTTTGTAGTTTTTGGATGTTTGAATTAAAAATTCAGATGTAATGCCAAAAATCTAAGTTTTTAGCTTTGAATCTTGCTATATTATATGAGAAAAGAGGTTTTAAAGAGAAAAAATGGATTTCAGAGAGATAAGAGACAAAACAGTGTTTGAATCGATATTATCTCCCATGCACTCAGAATAATATCGATATTTTCTTCTGATAAATTTGATAAGATCAATATTATCGATATTTCGATAATATCGATAATGGGAAGCCATAAATATTTCTTTTTCAATACATTTATTGCATTGGTAGGGACCTAAAATGATATTATCATTAATAATACCAACGATAATATCAATTTTAAGAACACTATTCTGACCGATTAAATTTATATGTTGAGATAATTTTGAGTGTTAGGCCTGATCAAGGTTCTCCTAATTAATTTTCTTAATAATAATATCGTTAATAAAATTAATTTAGATAGCCACCAATAAAATATCAGCGGAAAAGGATTCTATCAATGATTCTAAGTTTTATCAATAATATTTAAGGTACAATTGGCACAATCATGATTGTATACCTAATTTCTCTTCATTTATCAATATTATCTTTCAAGAATGAAAAATGGTAGTCAAACTTTCAACAAAAGATGATGGAGAAAGCAGTAGAAGCAATAAGACTAATTCATATAATTTAGGATTTATTTATTTCTATATATTTTTAGGGATATCTTATTTGAGATTTTAGATATTTAATTTCTTTCTTTAATATTTGATGTATGTATCAAGTGATCCAAAAATAAATTAACTTGGCGAATGGTTTAGATTATAGCTTTCATTAGTTTATTTAGAATTTTGATTCATCTATTGTTAAATTAGAGTTTTATTGTACATATCAATTTTCTAAACATAGGGTAGTAGCATTAAAGGTTGTAACACTTTTGATGAATAATTATTGAGTACAAATTCTCCAGTTATCTTTCCCTTCTCCTTATTGAATTCTACCCTTCTTCCTTTCTAATCCTTAGATGATTGCACACTTGTACACTCTACTTCACACCCTTTATTACACTACACTTAACATTCCAACCAAATAGAGTAATACTTAGTACATTCTATATTCTCATTCTTTTCAATCATTATTTCTATCTTTTCAATCACTTATCCCTATGTTTTCTCTAGTTTTTAATCATTCACCCTTATTTTTTTAATCATTCATCTACTTTTCAAATATATGCTTAACTACATTTTATTCATCATGATATTTTGTTTTTTTTTTGCAATATACTCTTCACTACATTACACACCCAAATATACACTCTTTTCCACCTATCCAAACACACCATTCGATAAGTTCTTTCTTTTCCTCTATTAAGAGGATCCCAGCTCTTTCTTCCTTAATTTTTCCCTCATTCTAGTCCTTAATTTCTTGTTTCTTTTCCCCTAGTAAGAGGGTCCTACCTCTTTCTTCCGAAGTCTTTCCATTTTTCAGTCTATAATAGCAATCTTGTTCTACATCAATTTAGTATTGGGTATCTCATTCTGCATCACAAATAATCCCCATTTGCCGTTGTTTTGTCTTTAAAACTGAGATTGTAGGCTGCAGAAGTAAATTTCAACACTCTTAGAGAAAAACAATCAACAGTTTTGACAAATTGATGTCCAAACATTATATAAGTAGATAACTTTGCTTTCTGTATTTGGAAATTACTTAATAAGAAGACTATGGCATGACATATACCTATTTGTGTTGTTGATTTGTGGATTTAATTGTGTTTTTCAGGTTTGGGTAGAAGGCAGATCTACCTGATTTAGAAAATTTTCCAAATTGTATGGTTCAAACCAAATTTGTGTGATTTAATGAATGAAAATATTTTTATGGTGATACATCTAGTATAGACCAAAGCTTTTGATTATTAACGTTTTATTAATTAGTTTTAGTAAAATTAGGAGCCATTTGGAGAAATTTTCTAAATCAATGTCTTAGGCTCAAATTAGTGATAAATAGGGAATGAAAATAATACATTAGATATACTTGAATACATCAAAATAGTCGGTAGATTTAATATTTTAAATTAATTATTAATTGGGGCTTTATAAGGGCTTATCTGAGAATTATACCAATAGATAAGCACAAATTACATAATGAGGTAAATGAATAAATGTTTCAATGTCAAATTCATAATCAATTAATGATAACTTATTAATTTTTAGGCTAATTAATAAATAATGAAATGTCTATGATAATTTTTATCTTTTTGTGGTTTTCAATTGTATATTATTCATATGTGTTATGTAGACAGGAACTTAAGTTATATGTATTCAAGTCATGTCTATTGTATATTATTCATGTGTGTTTATGTAGACAGGAACTTAAGTTATATGTATTCAAGTCATGGTAACTTTGTTGTGGTTGTGTACTAGAATTAAAAAATGACGAATATTTGCGTTTTTGTTGCTATTTTCAAGTTAACTATGTTGGTAAAGAGTGTTATTACTTTTCTTAAATTCCCATCATATTTGGTATTCTTCATGGCTTAGCATATGATATTAGGCCCAACATTATGTTTTGTCTTCAGTTATATTTGCACTTCTATTCACTAATGTATACATGTCATCTGTATCTCCATTATTCATTAAATGATAGAATTAATATCGTATTTTTGTTCTAAATGTGTATTTAAATTTTTGTAATTATTCTAATTTTTTCTTGATTTTTTTTTAATTTTTCTTCTTTTTTTATTTTATCAATATAGTTCTCAACAAAAACAATATTATTTCTAATAAAGTGATAATATATTTTATTAATATAATTCTCAAAAAAAACAATATTATTTCAAGTTATAATATATTTTATCAATATAGTTCTTAACAAAAAATATATTATTTATGATAAAAGTGATAATATATTTTCTCATAACCAATGATATATTCTTAATTACTGATAATGCAAATACTGGACCTACATATTCACGCACACATGCAGATGTTTAACATGAACCACAATATAGTCCCACAAAACTCAACATCATTAAAACTTTCAATAAAGTTGACCTGCCAAGATCTTTTGCCTATATGAGCCACACACATACACAGAGATAAACCACACATGCATATCCTCACTGCACATCCCAAACCACATGTACACAACACAAATATATGCACAGATGGGCCATATGTATAAATGCACATTATATTCATATATGCAGAAATATGCATTTATATTTATAAATGAATGAAAGTAACCGTAAAAAATAAAATATGCATCGTGAATAATTCACCAAATTGAAAGATCATAAAAGAGAAATTAATATGCACATAATTTTTCTTTAACAAGAATTGTCTATGAACAACATGCATGCCCAAACCTGTCTGCTCTCAAGTTCTCCAGGAAAGAGATAGAGGCAAAATATTTCTCTCTGATCAGTGTCATGTATGGACGGAGATTGTAAAAGCAAGCCACCAAATAGATCATTTGAGGAAACCTAAAAGATAAAAAATAAAGAATATCAATGTAAGCGTTTACAATATTGAAAATAATGTCCTGACACAAATGCTTGTTTAGCCACGTAGCTTTGGAGAATTCCCTACAGATGCCCATTTTTACCTTGAACCACATTAAATGAGCAAACTAAATAATTAAGCCTGGGGCTTTTCACATCCATTTGAATGTTTGAAAGAAACATGGAGAACAAGCATATAAGTCAAGTATTTTTCTGGTTGTGAAAATTAGGTCTTGATCTACAATCTACAAAAAATGATGATGGGTTTGTAGTGGTGTTTTCCAACTGAAAAAAGAATCTAAAATACCTATTTCAGGATAGTAAAAGCTTTTAATTGCCTGCTTCTTTCTTTGATGGTTGTGAGATTGCTAGACAAGGATACTAAAGAATATGCATATTTAAGTTGCGTAAGCTTCACAAAAATTTCCTCATTTTTTTCTGCCAAAAAGTCCCTTTCACAAAGGTGCAAGGCATGCAATGAGATGAAAATAGTAAACACTGCATACATCAATCAGATAATGTAACAAAAATACAGAATGAGTATAACATATCAAAACTTTGCATTTTCATCAACTTTGAACTGAGATAAGCACTCAGAAATAGGCAGTCAAATCCGAAGTGCAAACCAGATTCTGGTAATGTTTTATACCATGACAAGGGTTAAAAAGAAATCAGAGAAACTTACCATATATGAAAAATAGAAATCAGCAACAGACCATACGTACACATCTGCTTCATAAAAGTAACCTAATTTCCCCATCTGGTGTCTTGTTTGCTGGAAATGGAAGCAAAGAAATCGCATCATTTGAGGTGTAAAAAGAAATGTCTCCATCAGATTATTTGGAGTAAAAATGTACAATTTAACTAAAACTTTTCAGCAGAGAAAACTACCATTGAAGCTAAACCTAGAAATCAGTTTGGACTTACCACCATAGGATGGCTACTTGTCTTGACAACAACTTCCTTGTCAATACCAGTGTTCACATTTAGCTGTATCCTCTCTCTTGCTAATCTCTTTCCAGGAGCAGTAACATAGCGAGGAAAAGCGAAGGGTACACTAAGGGTAAATTCACCATCAATACACAACAACTGTAGAGACCAACTAATTTTAATTGAAAGAATCGACCCTCCATAAACCTTGAAGAAGAAAAGTTGAAAAGAAGAAATTTAGAGGTGGAAGCCTAAATAACTATAACCTCAAGATAACAGCAACGTAAAGACCAAAAAGGCAAATAAGAGGAGCTTCTTACCTTAGGTATCATCAAAGAGAAAATCTGTGGTCTCAAAAAGCCACCATGTTCAGCCTTTGCCAATGTTTCCTTGTCCTGTGTCTCATCCACTTGCATGATTTGAGTAGAATATGAACTTCCTTCAACATCAACCTCCACACCTAGAATCGAACCCTGTTAGCCAAATATATGTTGATTGAGAACAATGAGAAAGTAAATGCAAATATATTTAAGACAAATATATACTCAATTCAATATGATTCATACCATTCAATCGCAATACTTTGGGAATTTGTAATTCAGATAACAAGCCATACAACGATCATACAATTTAAGATAGTTTATATGAGGATAGTTTATATGAGGATTGTCTCCATTCAGCTTTCATTAGGGAACCAATTCAATAATCGCAGAATTTTAGGGTTAAATATTTCATTGAAATCATTACTAATTTCCTATTGTTTAAAAGAATTGGAGAATACATAAAATATACCTCAACTGTCAAAAATAAGAAAGAAGTACAAAAAAAATGAAGCAAAAATTCAAAAGATTCCATTTTAAAAAATCTCTGAAGTATTAGTATTAAGTTCTGCAGAATTACTTCACTGCAAAATTGAAGAACTGAAACACCTCATTTATATCCATGACCTCATTTATATCCATCACAATGAATGGATCAGCTCTACAGAAAACAAGAAGAAGGGAGATTGAAACATTTTAAAAACAGAAACATTTAAAAAACAGAAACATTTTAAAACCTTTTACATGAATGTCACCATGCAAATGATAGTGAATGCAGCTCAAGAGCATGGATGGCTCTGGGCATTTTTACAAGGTTGCAGGAAGTAATCAGCTTTAGAATGACAGTGGATGAGTCCTTGCTCTGACACAGTCGAAGTTCTCTCAAATTAGGAAAGGGCGCTCCCCAACTAACGAACACTGAAATCTCAAGAAGCAACCACTTTGGAATTTGAGATTCAGAAGATATTAACATAACTACATCATTCAACTGGTAATTGTCCAGATTAGTAATTCAAGTTCCACGGGAGTGTGCAACTAATATGATGCACATGACTTCTATGGTATTGTTCCTCAGAAAAGATGTTGAATTAAACAAATGTTTTCAGCAGTAGCAAAGTGCGAGACTAAAAAGATGAAATGCAATTGGAGTTCTTGCTAGACGCCAATTCCATAGCCTGGTGCCCTGCACAAAATTTGAACATATCGCATTGACATAGCCCGCCAATAGGATTGCTATCGCCCTAAATCCGCAACGTTAGTAGCTCGACCAATCCACGCTACTACTTGGTTGCACTTGTCACTCAATAAATATGACTTGCGATATTTCTTTTCCACCATCCATTTCCATAGCCAAATCTGTCATGATGATAGCCCTGGTCGGTGAGAGACTCCAACGCAGCCTACTCGCAACAGAATTCCCGAGTGAGCAATTCACATGAAGCATCCATCTCCCATGTTTCTGATCTTCAGATATTGACAAACAGAATTCAAGCGAGCATGTAAACAACAAATGAAAAGAGAACAAAGAAAACAGATTGGAAAGTTCTAAACACTTCTTAGCATAGAAATTTATGAATCGCGAAGGGATATAGAAGATGAAATGTCGAAAGAAGCAGAAGAAAACAGCGCGTCTAGAGACTACCTGCTCGCCCATAGGCACCACGAGACGGCAGTTGCACCTCCGGCTTGCCATCACGCAGTGGACTCGCCACGACCCTCTAACCGACACGAACGCCGTGTTCAGGTAGCAATCCACAGTCATTCCAATATCATTCATGTGGAGCGGAATCAGTGCCGGCGGATCGCACCGGCCGTGAACATGCGGCTGGTAGCTCGGAATGTCGGGATTGTCAACAATCTCAGGGTCACGTATCACCGCATATACCATCGGCGCCTTCGGGCTGTGATTCAGCCGGTTTGAAGGCGATTTCTCCAAGCGAGGAGGCGGTGTCGGTGCCTCTGCCGGCGCCGGCTGGTCTTTCCCGTAGTAGATGCGCTTCGCAATCCTCAGCCCTGCTTCGACCGAAACAGAGAAATCGTCGTCCATTGCGTCGGAATGTCAGTTTCCGGCGAGATTAGGACCGCAAGAGATGTAGAAGAGAGAGTGAGGGAGGGAGGATGTTTTGGAGTTTGGGAGAGGGAAGAATGTAGCGAGAAGAGAGGGATTTTGTAATGGCTTTTGAAACGGATTTTGCATTTGGAGAGAAGGAGCTTCTGTTTTTTTATTGTTTTCAATTGCGAATGTGAAAAACGGGATAGAAAGCGACAATGGGAGAGAGAGTCGCGAAAACGTACTGGTGCCGTCGAGCGTTCCTGTTGGAAGGACGGTGGGAAGTGCTGAACCAACGGTTGTCGGACACGTGTTATTTTCAAATTTCTAATCTCTAACCTTACGACACTATTCCGTTGCTGTTCATTTTTATTCGTGAATGTAATTTTGATTTAAATTGAGATTTAGGTGAATATGAATGAAACCGACCCGAATTAAGGTTAAATATTTTGGGAATTTAAATAATTGTTCACCGGTGACCCATTTCAGCAATATTTATACCATAACCCATAAGTACTTTTATTCTTTTGAAAATGCTGGATTATAGGACCAGTTTATTTAGTGTCAGAGAATCGAACAAGTTCAAAAAATATAAAGAGATGTAAAAGCTTTTGTGTGTCTGTCTTTTATTTTGATATCCGTGGCTATCATTTAACCTTTTTATATTATTATCTATACTTTCCTTCAAAAATCTATTATTTTACTTTTATTTGTTTAATGAAAAATATTCATATCACTCCTATTTTATTAATATCATCCTAATATCCTCCTTTACATTATTTTATACTTTTTTATTCTCATCTCTTCTTTTATATTCTTTTATTAATTCATTTTATTTATGTTACATTGAGATGTCATGGCTATCTATTTAAACTTTTTTTATATTAGTATGTAAACTTTCTTTAAAAAATCTATTTATTTTAGTTTTATTCATTTAATGAAAAATATTCATATCACTTCTATTTTAATAATATCTCCCTTGTTTTTCCTTTTATATTCTTTTATAAATTTTACCTTTTGCTTTTTTATTTTATATCTCATATATCTTTATCTAAATTAGGTTATACTTTGGTGAAAATGTTTTCATGAGAATTATCATGAAAATTCTCTATTTTTTATTTAAAATATTAATTGAAATTTATGAATAATTTTTAATATTAGATGTTTAAGTAGGATGCATAAAATTATATTATTTGAAAATTTAAAAGATCATAAAATTTATGTTATTTAAAAAATAATATAAATTCTTTAAAATTGTTAAAAATTGTCAAGTAAATTATAGTTTGTTGGGTCTCATAGATTAGCTCGGCTTAACTCCAGATGGGAGAGGTGAATTTGGTTTATAAAAATTCATTACACTTAACCCTTATTTAATCAATTTCTCTCTTTTTTCATGATCGTGTGCAAGTTGTAATGAGATAAATAATAAAATAATCTAATTCAAGGAAATAAGCAATTGCACATAGAACACGCAAGCAAAATAATTTTTTGTAGTGGTTCAAGCAACCATCCCTACTCCACTCTTCTAAGAACACATCCCTTATGACTTGGATTCCGCTATTGTTTTATAGTGAAAATACAAACAATGCACCCAACACTCTTTTAGATTCCAGCTCTTGGAGGCATAACAAACTAACAAGTTATTCGTGAGATATACTTCAACAAACACAAACATGTTCTTCTTGATTTCAAGTCAAGAGGGCATAAACCTTAATGCTACTATACTCTTCTAGATTACAACTCTAGAGGGCCTAACAAACTAACAAGTTATTCGTGAGACACACTACAACAAACACAAACATGTTCTTCTTAATTTCAGCTCAAGGGGGCATAAACTTTAGTGCTACTATACTTTTCTAGATTCCAGCTCTAGAGGGCATAAACAATATAACAAATTGTTTATGAGACACGCTCCAACGAACCAGTTGTTCTTCTTAGGCAATACATAAATAAGAACAGAGATAAAAGATTTACACTTTAATTCACGCTTCTTATAGAGTGTCGGGGAAGTCTTGAATGTTTCTCTTGATGTTGCAAAAGAATCTTTCCTTTGTATTATAGAGACAAGCCTTGAAAAGATTTGAAAGAAGGTTGAATGCTATTAGAAAGTTAGGGTTCACTTTAATCTTCAATTAATCATTGTTTCAACAACTAGAGAAGTCACAAAACTCCTCCTTAAATAGATTTTCAAAAGACCTGATCATTGGAAGAAATTGGGCACAAGTCAAGGCTTTCCAATGTTCGAAATTTTGATTGTTGGATGTCAGCAGGTGATATCGCAAGCAACTGGGCCAAGCACCTGCACACCAATCGATATAGTAAGTGGTATGTCCAAGCAATTATGGTCGGATCTTTCACAAAACTCCCAAACCAACCTTGTTTTTGCATGGCAAGCGATATCGCAAGCAACTAGGCCAAGCACCTGTATACCAAGCGATAAGCACAAGTGGTATGGGAACGTCAAGTGGTAAGTTCATTTGTTGCTTCAAATGGTGACTTCTGACTGAAATTGGCAAGCAATATGACATTGCACCTCTTGCATTCAACTACGGGGTAAGAGATGCGTTATATGGTTGCGGTCTTGCACTTAGAAATTTTTGCACGTGCCAATTTGTAAACTTGATATTTTCAATTATAAATCAAAAATATATTTATATGCATATAATTTTCATAAGATATAAAACATAGATAAGCAATTTAAATCATGTTCTTGTATCTATAAAGATGAACTCTTTCAAGCACACACATACTTTTAGACATATATAAATATATATGTCTCATCTTTACAACTCATTTACACATAATTGACTATGATCCAATATATTTTAATATGACAAATTAAGATGAATGCATTATGAATCATTACCTTATTCTTTATACATATAAAAAGATATCTCTATAAAGCACATTTGCATAAGATCCAAAACATTATGAATCGATAAATAAAGTTGAAAACAATATAGATCAAGATTATTTCTCCATTTTTCTAAATGTGAAAATGCTTGCACAAATAATTCATTACACAATCTAAGCGTGTCTATATATATTCTAAGCTTTCTAAACTAAAAAACATCATTAGTATAAATCAAGACTAATGCAAGTTTTTTTATCATCAAAATCATATACTATAATCCTAACAATTACCCTCTTTTTTATGATGAAAAAAATTTTAAAACTTGTGACATTAAAAGAATGTGATAATGAGCCAAAATCAAACTCCCCTTATCTAATTGGAATATATAAACCTATGGAGTTTGATTCTTTTTGACATGAAGACAAGTCAAAATTTCTCACAAGTCCAGAACTTTTCACAAGTCTCTTTCTCCTACACCTTTTTGTTAGAATCAAAAAGGTCCACCAAGTGGAATGGGGCATTTCTCCGCCTTAATATCTGAAGGATAGGACAGTTAAGCACAATCAGTAGCATGAGATAGGATCAATACTTTCATCAAAGTATTTTTTTCTCCTTTTTGTATCAAAGTACACAAAGCAAAAGTTTAATTCATTCTTCTCCAATTCTTTCATATCCCTTTTTGTAAATTTCAAATTTCTCTCCAACTTTTTCTTGCTTGTATTGAAGTCATGACGAACAAGTCTACATATTTCTACCCTTGTATTGTGAGGTCCCAAAAGAATACACAAGCATTTGTTATATCCCATACAAAACATAAACATAACCATGAACATGAGATAGGATAAATGTTCATCAATGTAGAGAACAAATTCATGTTATGGGCAACATTCAAACGTTAGAGAACTTTCATTAAAGTTTTCAAGCATACAACTTTCATATATCATATATCAATTCATACATCATTTCAGAGATACATCAAAATTATAATTCTCATCTAGATATAGAAGACACCAAACTGATATTCATATAATTTCAAAATAATTTCATACATGTACATCAAATTTTACAAAGAGATTACATGTATAACCTCACTACATTTTCTCTCATGAAATTCTCTCAAAACAAACAAAACATAATTATCTTTTTCCTTTAACATTGTTCTACCTAAAAACATATAAAATATAAAAGTAAAAAAAGAAGCAGCTAGAATCCCTATGAAATGGTGTGAAGATTCATAGTGGATGAGGGAATGGCAGCCTGGGTAGATATGAGCTCATCAAATAAGGAAGTTAGCTTTGGATCCTGAGTAGTGGGGATTAGAGCAATAGATGGCACAAGATCATGTGTAGAAGTAGGTTGAGCTATTCCAAAATGTAAGATGTGTACATCTAACTCTCTCTCTATTCTTTCTTGCACTCCTCTAATTTCTCCTACTTCTCTCCTCAATTTTTTTTCTTAACTCCTTCACTTCTAGTGATTACAATGTATAAGTAGAAGATATGGGGGCATTGACTTCAGGTGAATCTTTAGGAGGTGATGAGTCTCTCCCTATAGTGGGGCCAAATCTATCATCTCTCTCCACCATCTCCTTCATCTCTTCCTCCCCTTGGGAGGGTGCTTTATCTTCTTCTTCTATCTCTTCTTCACTCTCATCCTCTTCCATTTCTCTTTCCTTTTCTCAATCATTTCTGCCACATAATCAGAAACTAGAATCCCCATCCTCTTCAGTATGGTAGCTCCTACCCAATCTTTCTTAAGTGATAACACGTGTAGGCTAGATTCTCCCTCCAAAGAAATTTGAAAGTGCGTAAATATGTTGGTTAATCATACTCCATATGGCACTACATGGTTAGTCATCTAGGGCATATATCCAAAGGAAGTGAAAAGAAGGTTTGGAGGCTAACTTTTTGATAATTGTAGACTTTCCATAACACTTTGGCCTCACTGGTAGTTACTTGCTCCGTTCCACCTAGCTTAGGCATGACCAAGTTTTGTAACACTTTTCTAAGCATTCTAAGCTCAATGATCATATTCTTTGTTTTTATATATGTATAGGCTGAAGTATAAACTATGTCAATGGATAAGTTTTTGAAATTTTCTTCCTTTCTCAACCCATCTTCATATTCATCTACTAGCACTCCTAGTATCTCTCCTAGATGCTCTTCAAGAGACAATGAATGTGTTCCAAAACTTATTTTAGCACCTTTCGCATTAATTCATAATAGCTAGGTCTCCAACTGAAATAAGATATAAAGACTAGTTCTCTCTAGATGAGTGCCTCATAGTTTATTAGGTAAAACCAACCTTGATAATTTAACATAGCATGAATGTCATATTTACACTTATCAAGGAAACTTAAGTCAATCTTTCTCTGTACATGGACTGGTCTTCCCAATATTGAAGTATAGAACTTAAATTTCTTTTCCTCACTGCCAAAATAGTATGCAGGTAAATCATGCGGCTCAAATTTTGTAATGGAAACCTTCCTTCCCTCTACCTCTTCAAGAGGGGAATTTGGATTGAACAATCTTACATTTTCTTCTTCCCTCTTTTCACATGCATATCTTCTTCTTCATTCACATGTGTTGGGGAAGAGGGATTACCTTTACTAACTGTAGTCCGAGATCTTCTAGAGCTTCTAGATGATGAAGGTTGAGAGGTGGATGTCCCTCCTCTAGTCCTTGGTTTCACACCTTTGTGGGGTTTAAAGACCACGATTTTGGGTTCCATTGAGGTGCAGAAAGTTGATGGTAATGATAGAAACTTAGAGAAAAATACTCCTATGAAAGATTGGAACTTGTAGGCAGGCAACTGGAGTGCAAGCACTTGGGACCATAGGCACCTGCGGTCCAGAGAGCTTCACTCCCAAAAACATATACTCCTAGAATGTTTTGATTTTCTAATTTCTAATCTTTTCTACCCCATTAATCATTTGATATTTTTCCATTTTAAACATGTATCAACACAATCAATCTTTAGCATGTAATCAAACAAATCATTTTGAGCATCACAACTTTAAAAATATATCATTTCAATTCAAACATGTTAAATAAATCATTTTAAGTATCATGAACATATATTTTACATGTAATAAATACTTAAAATGCTAAACACACATCATTTAAATTTTCTCATTACGTGATTTGAACTTAAGCACACTCAAATATTTTCACACATAACATAGTCATGAATGATAAGAATAACACATTAAATGGAATAATTCATATCATGAGGATAATTCATATCATGAGGATAACCTTTAATCATTCACTTAAAGATTCAAGTTATTATGCAAATTATTATTATCTTAAGAGTTTAAGCCTTAATGATGATTACAGAAGAAATGACTAGGCATGGAATACCTATTCGAGACCTTAAATCATGAGGTTTCCCAAACAGGCTTGATTATGCTTGGCATTGTTGTTGAACCAAACAGTGCATATGATAAACAACCAAGTTTTGATGATGAGCAATAACATATGAGTGAACATTTATAGTACTAACAGTTGTATTCTCAAGCATTGCAGATACAAATATAAATATACGGAGAAGCAATTCAAATATAGTGGATAACATACATAAAGAAAAATATCAATGAGCAAAATCCACTACCAGAAAAGAAAAGAAGAATGCTAAAAAAGAATGGCACTGAAACATTGTAATGAAGTCATTAAATATATCTGTAGCTATGAAGTTCAAATTCTCAATGAGTGATCGGATAAATCTTCTACAGATAGAGTTAGTATCTGAGAGTATAGGTCTATGAAAAATTCAATCAAATTGGTTCACGGATAAGTTAGATAAATTGTCCGCAACACAAAAATAAATTCAGTTTGCAGAAGCAGAGATAAAACGGAGCTGAAAACAAACAAATGAAGAGCT
>JAYJMB010036024.1:17610-29922 GCA_036873735.1 Pouteria campechiana
TTGTCCGCAACACAAAAATAAATTCAGTTTGCAGAAGCAGAGATAAAACGGAGCTGAAAACAAACAAATGAAGAGCTAAAATGAAGTCAAATTATTCAAGCATTTGCCTCTCACATAAAGTCTATCTGAAATTGAAGAAGAATAAGGAACTTGCTGTAATTTCTACAGAAAATATAGAGACCAAATAGAAAAGACACAGTAGTAGAAGAACAACTTTGTTTGTCATCTTCATTTGCAAGAGTTGTATGCCACTTGCAACAGGCAAAACATCAAACAACCACTAAAGAAACATGTTGTGTATGTCTCAACGAGTCACCTGTTACTTCTAATAAACAACCTATCATATTAACGACTAAAAAGAGGATTTATCTGCATGTCACAACTTTATCTATCACTTATGATAGATAAACTAACAGACAAACCATTTGGAAGACTTTGTCTGCGGCCTACAACTTCATTTACAGATTTCAACAGACAAACAATAGATGAAGTCATTTTGTCTATTAGGGAAGGAGCCTTATCTGCCAAAAAAATTTATTTATTACTTATAATAGATAATGTCACTTCGACTGATAAAAAGAAAACTTTCTCTGGTGAAAGTCTTCATTTGCTGTGAAGAGGCTTTATCCGTACCACAAAGATCGTCTACTACTTACAACAGACAAAGCAACAGACAAAACTACTTCGCCTGATGAAAGAAACTTCATCTACTAAGAGAATGTCGTCTAATGAGCATTAAAGAAGAAGAACTTCATTTGTGCTTCTACAATTCATCTGTTACTTACAACAGACAAACTAGAAGACGAAGTAAAATACTGCAAAAGTCTCTAACAAAATTACAAAGACAAAGTTATCTATTATGTAGATCTACTCAGAGCCACTTTGTCTGTTACTTACAAGAGACAAATCTAAGATATGATTAGGCAAAGTTCTCAGATAAAATATGACATATCTTGAAGAATAGAAGCCACCTATACTAGACATCACTGATTGCACTCTCCGGTCAAGATTTTATTCAAAGCATATTTTATTAAGCATACCGGACAAATCAAGCTTAGCTGAGGATGGAAAGAAATTCAAAGGAAAGTAATCTACACTCTGATAAAGGTTACAACTTTCAGAGGCTATGTCCTTTCAGGCTTAATGAACGTCTTTCCAAAATAATGAAAGAGTCAGTAAAGCAGAAAAGTCTTTATCCGGTATTTGTAAAACTAAAAAGGGATCTTCTTCAAGAATGGCGCTACAGGCTTTCCAACTACAAATGAGTTTCTTAAGAAGATAGCTTTTCAATGGAAGAAATCATAACGGTCTTCAACATTCAAAAGAAAAGTAACTACCTCTAATAAGAAGAAATTTTTGAAGTAATATAAAGGTAGTGCAGTATCAATGAATAAGGTTGAGGAAGCTGAGAGAGAAATCAGAACAAAGCTTAATTGAGAAACATCTCTCAATCAAACTACGCTTCCTTCTAGATAATCAATCTCTATTGTATTGATAGACAATGAGCCTAAAAGTTCTATCTAAATAATACATTTGGACTATTGATATCTAATGAGCTTCAAAAAGATATTATTTTGTATGTACTGAAATTATATATAAATCAGCCTAGTAAAAGAGACAATGTAATGTGCAAAATGAGTATTTTTAATCAGCTATGTGAGTTAGTGGTGAACTCAAGAAACCACATTATATGAATTATTGGTGAGCTCTGGAAAACCAACAAGTTTGCTAGTGAGCTTAGAAACCATCGAGTTTCCTAGTGAGCTTGTGAAACCAGAAAAGTATTGGAAATACTATTCACACCCCCTGGAGCTGAAATTCAGAAGAGTGTTGGGAGCACTAGTGTATTTTCATTACATAAGATATAGTAGAACCCAAGGCACAATGAGTGTATAACCTTGGAAGAGTGGATATATGGATGGGGTTTCCAAACCATTATAAAAATTATGTTGTTTGTATGTGTGTCTGTTTATTTATTTTATTCTCCATTACTTCATTAAGCAAAACATTATTGCTCACATCATCACACACACACACACATAATAACCTATCTGAAATAAGAATGGCTAAGAGAAGTTAAATTTAGAAGCAAAGCAATCACGATGATCAAACGAACAAATATAAAAATTACATATATGCTGCATCACTACTTCTCCTTAGCTCATCAATTTTTATTTGGCCATAATTTTTATATGCTAAATTCACCCCTCCCCTCTTAAGCTATCATTTACATGGGACTAACAATTGTAACTTTATTAAGGGTTAACCAATTTTATATATCACTTTAAATTTTTAGAATGATTTTAGTTCAGAAACGATGAATTCATATCTATTTAAATCCAAAATAGTTATTTCTGAGGCATCTAGAGTATATAGAGATGTAATAAATAGTTTCCTTATTAAACAAATACATCAAGTTAGGCAACTTATCTCCTTTTTCACTCCCCTTTTACAATTCTCGCATTTGAGCTTATATATGGTGTTGTCTACCCTGATTTCTCATTTAGCACTTGATTTTCCTTCTTTAGTTTGAACTTGTAGATTGAGAAGATGGTTTTTATTTCCTCATCATTCTCCTTCTTCCATGTACTCATTTTAAGCTCCTCCTACATACGCTTAAAGAATCCTTGCACTATTTCTTCATTAGCAGAATCAAATAGATGTAAATTTTATATAGTAACTTAATTAGTGCCAATTCACTTTTCACATAGAGTAGTATGCTTTTGAAAAACTAGATTGCTTAGCAAGATAATACGCACTTTATTATTCTCAATAAATCATTCATTACTTAGGTTATTTACTTCTTACATGAAAGTTCTCTCCTCCTACATTTCATGCAATTTTCAATTTTGCTAATTTTTATTTGCATTAACTTTAATTTATCAAGAGTTAAAGCAAATTGTATGGATAACTTTAAACCAAGACAAACACTCTACTTTAATTACAACCATCATTGAAATCTTTAAACTAGTTACATCATGAAGATGAGAACTGACTTCTTTGAAAGCTTCAAATGCTAAATCAACTAATTTTCATCAATTATTGAATTAAATATGAATTTTAATCAATTTGAGTATAATTTATCATTTTTGTATTTTCTCAAGGTTGCATAAGGTTTTAAAGTTTCAAACAAATTATATACCCCTATGGTATATTTATCCTCACAATATGTTGAACATCTAAATATACCTTGTTTACTTACTCTTAGTTGTCTCTAGGATTTTCTCTCCATGTTTCACTTTTTTTTATCATGAATTAATGATTTTGAGTTTTTCTAATAGTTTTTCTAATCTAATTTAAGCTTTAAAATTCTATTCATGAACAAATAAAAGTTGTACTAAGTATGGGCAATAAAAGAGTATAAAAGAATTTGAGTTTGAATTGTCATACCTGTAGTTACCCTAACTTCTATGGCTTTTGACTTAAATGCATTCTCCTTCATCCAGCGTTAAGAAGTCATTCATCATTTGATGGAGCTTCATAAATCTTCTTTTCTTCATCTTCTTTCTTCATTTCATAGCTCCTTAAAGTGAAGGAATCATCTGTGCTTTTGTAGGAGGGATTCTTCTTCTGCTCCTTTTTCTTTCTCACTCTTATCCTTCTTTTTCTTTTTCTTCTTTCTCTCTTAGATTTCTTCTCATTGACTTACTCTAAATTTTTTCTTTTAATTACAAGTCCTTCTTTATCTTCTACCTTTTCTTTAGGTTGTTCTCTCTTAATTTGAGAGGATTCTTCAATTCGTTTGGCCTCTTTAATGTCTTTATTTCATTTTGAGATTCAACTCTTTTCTTTTTCTTGAATTTCAATTTCTTCTCAAGATTGTAGCCCCTCAATCTATGGTAGTTCTGTGATCTATGATTCTTCTGCTTCAACAAATTGATCATCTTTCTTTTCTTCTTCTTTATTTTTTGCACTCAGGTTTATCTCAATAACAACATTAGTATTATTTGAGTGCAAATCAACTTGCCCCACAAAAATCATCTTAAGCTTGTTCAGGATTTCCTTTGCTATTTTACAAGATAAGATATATTTGCAAATGGTAGGGTAGAGAGCATGCAGTAGGGCATTTGTAACCTTAATATTTTTTTGCTTAGCTCTCTCCTCATCCTCATTTTTGCTAATAAAAATAACCTTTCAACGCTTAAGGTAATTGGCCATAAGATTAATTTTCAACTTTCTCTTCCGCTATGCATAGCTGGATCCATCAAAGTGTGAAAGTTGGGAGGTTGAATACCCTTCAATAAACATAGAGGATGACATTGGGTGAGCCAAATGGATCAGTATAATTACTTATGTAGCCCTCTTTTGATACCATTTGTTAGGTCTCGTAGGTTGGCTTAACCCAAGAGGAGATGGGTGAATTGGGTTTACAAAAATTTATATGCTTAACCCCTATTTAATCAATTTTTTTATGATTTTGTGCAAGTTATAATAAGATAAATAATAATATAATATAATGTAAGAAAATAAAGTAATCACACATAGAACATAAAAATAATAACATAATTTTTTATAGTCATTTGGGCTACCATTCCCACTCTACTCTTCCAAGGTCACGCCCCTTATGCCTTGAGTTCCACTATCTCTCTATAGTAAAAATACAAACAGTGTACCTAGCACTCTTCGAGATTGCAACTTGAGGGGGCGTAACAAACTAACAAGATGTTCGTGAGACATACTCTAACAAACATAGATGTTCTTCTTGATTTCAACTCAATGGGGCATAAACCTTAGTGTCACTGCACTCTTCTAGATTTCAGCTCTAGGGGCATAAACAATGTAACAAATTGTTCATGAGACACACGCTCCAATGAACCAGTTGTTCTTTTTAACTTTTGTCTCCAATGCCAAGTTAAGGCAATACACAAATAAAAACAAAACTAAAAGATTTACACTTTAATTCATGCTTCTTGTAGAGCATCAGCGAAGTCTTGAATGTTGCTCTTAATGATGCAAAAGAGTCTTCCCTTTGTATTGTAAAGATAAGCCTTGAAAAGATTTGAAAGAAGGTTGAATGCTTTTGGCTTGGGTTGCTTGAGGATTAGAAAGTTAGAGTTCACCTTAATCTTCAATTAATCATTGCTTCAATAACTAAAAAAGTCCCAAAACTATTCTCTAAATAAATCTTCAAAAGACTTGACCATTGGCAGAAATTGGGCACAAGTTGTGGCTTTCTAACGTTTGAAATTCCAATCATTGGACATCAGCAGGTGATATCACAGGCAACTTTGCCAAGCGCCTGCGCGCCAACCAATATGGAAAGCAGTATGTCTAAGCAACTGCAATCGAATCTCTTGTAAAACTCCCGAACCAACCTTTTTGTCGAGTGACATGTGATATCGCAAGCAGCTGGGCCAAGCGCTTGTATGTCAAGTGATAGGCACAAGTGGTATTGGAACGCTATGAGGTAGCTTCATGTGTTGCTTTAGACAGTGACTTCTGTCTAAAATTGGCAGGTGATATGACATTGTGCCTCTAGCATTCAGCTGCAGGGCAGGAGATATGCACTATGCAGCTGGGTCCTGCATTTAGAAATTTCTGCACTTACTACTTTGTAAACTTGATATTTTTTATTATAAATTAAGATATATTTATCCATATATAATTTTCATAAGATATAGAACATGGATTAGCAATTTGAATCATGTTCTTGTATTTATAAAGATGAACTCATTTAAGCACACACATACATTTACATTAAAAAAATATATATCTCTTTGAGACATATATATATATATAAATGTGTGTGTGTGTCCTATCTTTGCAACTCATTTAGACATAATTGAATATGATCTAATATATTTTAATATGATAAATTAAGATGAATACATTATGGATCATTACCTTATTCTTCATGCATATAAAAAGATGTCTCTATAAAGCACATTTGCATAAGATCTAAAATATTATGAAATGATAAACAAAGTTGAAAACAATAGGGATCAACATGATTTCTCCATTTTCGTAGAACATATAACAAGTAGACAACTTTGAAAATCCTTGCATAAATAATTACTCACACAATCCAAGCATATCTATCTATATTCTAAATTTTCTAAACTAAAAAGCATCATTAGCATAAATCAAGACTAATACAAGTTCTGTTGTTATTAAAATCATACACAATAATCCTAACATAGTCGACTCGAGTTTTTAAATGATGTAGTTTTTACATGTTAACTAGACAACTAATGTTAAACATCATTAATGAATTCAATTTTTAAAATCTTTTTTTTAATTATAAAAATGAATTATTTCACAGGTAACATTTTCATGGGAGCATAACCCATATAAATTAATGCTATAATTTTTATTTGGGAAATGAAAGGTAAAGAAAGAAAATTATAAATAGGATAAAGAATAATTATTAAAAATAAGATAAATAATTTTTATATGAAAAATAGAGGATATGGATAAAAGATAAATAATGATAGTTTCTCTTCTACTGCACCTTTAACATGAGATTAGGATCTCACAATTATTAAGTTAGTTAAAATGACCAAAATATGGTGCGTTGGTCTTGAGACATGGTGTGCTAAAAAATAATTAATGAAAATAAGCTTTAGTGGGTACACTGTCAAAGCCAAAATAGATGCTCATAAGTCAATGAAAAATATGGTGCCAACCAATGTTTAGAAAATTAGACCGGACCAGCCAGTTCAACTGATTGAATTAGAAAGTGGTTAGGGCACTAGTCCGATTGTGCCTGGTTTACGATTCTCTATTTGAACCGTAGGAACCGATGGAATCGAACGATTCAATCATGAACAACCAATCCACCGATTATTTTTTTAAAATGAAAACTCAAAATTCACTCTCCAGTTCAACTGATTGAATTAGAAAGTGGTTAGGGCACTAGTCCGATTGTGCCTGGTTTACGATTCTCTATTTGAACCGTAGGAACCGATGGAATCGAATGATTCAATCATGAACAACCAATCCACCGATTATTTTTTTAAAATGAAAACTCAAAATTCACTCTCCCTTGTCGCTCCCACCATTTCTCATCCAGCACATGATGATATGATTGAGAGGGCCCCTCTTTTAATGATGAGTAAGATCACATCACGACAGGAACAAGCTCTTTACACCCCGCATATGTATGGCTTCTACCATGATGTTTGATGAATAGTATATCGAGCTTGCTATTTCGATCAATGTTATCAGAATTGAACCGATAATTAAATTGACCAATAGGCTGGTTCGGTTAGATCGTTCAATTAAACCAATTTGAACCTTGATGTAATCATTATATAATTATGATGTCATAAACATTTAGTGATTTTAAAAATACATAAATATTATAGAAAATTTTAATAATGTAATAGTTATATTATGTATGAAGCAATGATTCTAAAGCCCAAGATAATAAAGAATAAAATATAATAATCAAAATAAAAAAGCATAAATGCATAATTACTATTCATAGATAGCTTAACTATGCAAGTAAAAAAAACACAATTAAATAAAGTAACCTTAAAATTTTGCAATGTTCCACTAACCTTAAAATATGGATGAAGCAGCCACAATAGCAAATTGAGACCTTTGAGACCTTCCTGCAGAGCTTGTTATTCTAATTTTTAGACCATGAGGCATCGGGAATAGCAGTCCAATGCTACCATCTATTGAGACTTTACCTTTGATTAATGAGAGTTCATAACCGAGATGCTTTTAAAGTTGGGAAAACCAACTTTTCCCGAAATAAAGGATGGGAAAACCAACTTTTCCCAAAATAAAGGATTTGCTTCTATCAATTTCTTAAGCTCAATCAGCATAATACTGTAAGCTGATTTAGTGTCACCATACTTGGATAGTTGTTCGTTCTCTCTACATCCAGAAGACCAAGAAATCAATCAAGGTTAAATCATTAAAAAACTATTACTTCCAGCATTCAAAGAAAAAGAAAAGGCAAAAAAGGGACTTAACATGCAAAAGACAAAAAATTAACATAGGAATCAGACAAGATAGAAAAAGTTGTTGATTGAAGAAACAACATTAGAAGAATAGAAGTACATGCACAAACAGAGAAAATTTCCAAGTCCAAAGAGTTCATATTGCAACTAGCGAGCTTTCAACTGATATTGAAAGAGTATAAGAGGGAAGAATACAACTTAATAAGAATACAATTCATCCCTTCGGCATCACTTCCTGCCCAGATGAGGAATCCCTAGCTCCTGTCAACCCTTCATTCACCGACGGTGTCGCTACCAAAGACATCCACATTGATCCCTTCACCTCCCTCTACATTCACATCTTACTCCTTGACACTGCTCTCCATCCTCCTTATGATGCCTCCTGCAAACTGCCTTCCTCCTCCTCTACGATCGCCTCTAGATCTCTAGATTCCCGCCCACGGGACATTGCCTGCCACAAAAGTTATGGCCAGCGTTCTGCTTTTCAAAAAACATGAACAGGAAGGGAATGGGACGATGAGTTTCGTTCATCGTTCATCTCGTCAGGCGTTAGCTCGTGTTTGTGATTTAGGGCAAAGAAGAGGTATTTCTTAGCTTTTGTTTTTGTTTTGTCATTTTTTTTAATTTTAAGGATGAACCGGTTCACCAGTCAAACCATGATTTGTTTGGTTTTATCAGTTTTTTATTTTAAGATCGGATCGACTTTAATCAAACTAGTGTTAGGATTGATTGGCTATTGAACCAGCCAGTCTGGTCTAGTTTTAATAACACTAGTTATCGATTACACTCGTTGTAGATATTTATATTCGATAGCTTTCTATAGCTTGATTACTCTTCTAGTTCGGTCTTTGAGTAAGAAGGAAACTTGCTGAAGTTACGTGGGAACAGACTGTTTCATGCTAATGAGTTAAAGGCAAAACAAATTTACTCTTTATCCTCTTCGAGCACTAGGGTCAACGGCACATTTTATCCTAGCCAGGGTAGCAAATAGCTTTAAACACCTTTCCCTTTTGTTTTGTTTTTGTTTTTGTTTTTCTATATCTTAAGTATAATATTTATAGAATATGGATAACTTATACTATTTTAAAATTTTGATGAATTTGGTGATGTATTATTTATTTTTATTTCTATTAAATTATTTATTATGTATTTTAGATAACATATATTTTAAAAAAATTTAACTTTTTTTTATTATAAAAATTTAAATAAATAATATAATTATCATAATTATTTCATACTAACGTCATGAACTCTAAATGATTTCAAGGGACGGTTTTCCATGGTGCCAGCAGACTCGGCCACGTAGCTCAGTGTTAGTATTTCATAAAGATGGGTTGCCAGCCAATGATCTCACATCGGGCAACGCGAGCACGTGGCACACTGAAATCACCAAAGTCAAAGAGAAGTGACCACGACATAGCGGCTGCGTCAGCGGCTGCAATATCTCGTAAATAGACAGTTTGAATAATTAAATGACAATGGGGGCCTCTGGTGCATGCATTGGAGGGATGGGAAGTTGGAATTTTATCATATCCAACAGATTAGAGGCACCCACTGGGATATTTCGATCGCTAATTAATTTACTTTCATGTGGCCACTGACTTGCCGACCATTTTTGTTTGTCGTTCGCCACCTGGACGCCTTTTCCTTGTCATGAATCACGAGCGCGTGGTTATATCATCAATCAGACTTTTCACGTTGTCGAACCTTTCAGCGTCTGTTTGGTTGGAAGAAGTAAAGAAAAGAAGACTGTAAAGAAATAAATAAGGGCGTGTTTGGTGAAATGGAATCGAATGAAAAAAATGAAATAATAAGGGTAATGCTAGCAATAAAATAAATAAGATTAAAATAAATAAAATATAATAACTTTTAGAGAAATAGTTATATGTAAAATTAATATCATGGAGAATTACAAGAAATGCAACTTTCCATTTTGCTTTCCGCCCAGCCAAAGAAAATTTTATTGTCGACAGTAGAAATTATAGTCGAGGCCTGACCCAGATGTGACCGACTGTAGCAATCATAGTCGAGGCCTGACCCAGATGTGACCGGCTGTAGAAATTGTGGTTAGAGTCTGACCTAGATGTTGATGGTTGACCTGGGTTTTGAAATTGTTTATCTCGATCTCTTGCATTTTATCAGCGCCCGCGAGCCATCAAATCCGGGTATGGGTGGCTGCTTTGGCTAATTGGACAGAGGCAATCAGCAAAATTTTACATACAACACAGCCCTCTTAGACAACAGCCATTTTTCCTTACCTTTTTTCTTTCTTTTTCCACCAAATTTTTAATTAAAAATGAATATAAACCACCTCATCTGTAATTATTTTCATCAACTTTCTCTTTCGCATCTGGTTGAACTTTATAAATTCTTAACTTTTTGTTTACCCAAACAACAAGCCTGAACTATAGAAAAATAATGTTAAAACATTAAAATGTACTTAGATACGTGGACTGATAGGACCATGGTATTATGGGTTAGATACGTGGACTGATAGGACCATGGTATTATGTGTTTAAATTGCTCATAGCTATGCAGTAGCCCGAACTATATTTTATGACATCTTTATACTACTAATATGCTTTAAATGATTACATATATATAACATGAAGTTCGATTTGCTTGTACTAAAAACTTGTTTTCGGAATACGTCATTTGTTTATTCCCACAATGTTACTTTATTTCATTGCTATCCGAATTTCTAAGCATTATCATTTCAAGTTGAAATACCTTTTCTTTTATCCATGTTAACTTTATGTGAACATCCCTGGCGTGAAAGGGCGTAGGCATAATCCGCCTTAGGTCTGTGGATGAAGCCGTAATCTGGCTCTGCTAGGGATGACCGTAAGGGACTAGTTCATTCGAAAGGATTGCTTAGGGGTTTCACGGGTGGTTGATAAGGTTTTGTTGTACTTGAATGATAGTTTAACCTTTTTAGCTTAAATGGTATCAAAGCCTTTCTTTGGTCCAAGAGGTCTGGGGCTAGGGATGACCTTAAGGGACCTAGTAGTGCATCCAAAAGGATTACTTAGTGGCTTCACAGGTGGTTGATAAGGATTTTTGGTTCTTGAATAGACAGGTTAACCTTTTCAAATCAAATATAATTATTTTCATCAACTTTCTCTTTTGCATCTCTTTGAACTTTATAAATTATTAACTTTTTATTTACCCAAACAACAAGCTTAAACTATAAAAAAATAATGTTCAAGTATTAAAATGTACTTAGATACATGCAGTGTTTAAATTGCTCATAACTATGCAGTAGCTTGAACTATATTTTATGGCATTGTTATACTACTAATATGCTTTAAATGATTACATATATAACATAAAGTCGATTTGCTTATACTAAAAACCTGTTTTTGGAATGCGTCATTTGTTTATTCTCACGATCTTACTTTATTTCGTTGCTATCCGAATTTGTAAGCATTATCATTTCAATTTAAAATACCTTTTCTTTTGTCCTTGTTAACTTTATGTGAACATCCCTGAAAGGGCGTAGGCATAATTCGCCTTGGGTTTGTGGGTGGAGCTGTAATTCGCTTCGGCTAGGGTTGATCGGAAGGGACCTAGTGCATCCGAAAGGATTGCTTAGCGGTTTCTTGAATAGACAGATTTATTTTGTTAGTTATATTGGTATTAATCCACCTCGGCTAGGGATGACCTTAGGGGTTATTTTCATCAATTTTCTCTCTTGCATCTCATTGAATTTTATAAATTCATAACTTTTTATTTACCCAAACAACAAGCCCAAACTATAAAAAAATAATGTTAAAATATTAAAATGTACTTAGATACGTGGACCGATAGGACCATGGTATTATGTGTTTAAATTGCTCATAACTACGCAGTAGCCCGAACTATATTTTATCCTCTAATTTCACTTCTCTCAATTATTTCAATTGGCAAATTAAAGAGAACTTTGAAACAAGTGATCTTGAATATAAACATATTATCTATATGGTCGAATGATCAAGATGGATAATAAGTATTTCACATGTCGACATATCTGGCTATAAAATGATGCTGATGCCACTGCGGGCTTAGTTTATAGATATGAATTGAAAGATTCTGTCAAAAAGTAAATTTGATCCAAAAATCTATTAAGGGTGTGTTAGGTAGGAAAAAATGGTGGAAAAGTTTTCTACCCCTTTCCACTACCTTTTTCACTCTTTTTGATGCATCTTAACATTTTATATACCTAAAAATACTAATTTTCCTTATTATTGTCTACATTTTGAATTATTATTTCTCATTTTTTCATACAAAAGTCTATTTTTTTTTATTTTGTTCACATTATTTCTAATCATTACCCCATACTATGTCACATTATTTCTCTTAATTTTCTATATTCCTTTTTCTTTCCACCTTTTTTCATCATTTTCAAACATAAGATGTT
>JAYJMB010036035.1:0-34217 GCA_036873735.1 Pouteria campechiana
ATTCAAGTGTGGTAGATCTTGGGAAAACCCGCCATACTGCCAGCGTGGCATCGCCATCCTGGGGTGGGTCGTTACAAATAGAAATTTACTGTTTCTCCCGAGACGCACTTTCAGCTTTTGCGATACATTGAAGTGCATTGAAATTTCCAGCCAAACACCTTAGAAGTGCGTTCCATTCGGTGAAAGCACTTTCCACCATCCGGAACGTGCGGCCAAACGAAGCCTTAGATAGATAAGAGATTAACAGAAAGAAGAAGATTTCCATCAAAATTGACCTACAACTAAACACCATTCGATGGTGCAATGTGGAGCTTGCATGTGGCAATCACAATAGGGATGAGATATTCTCTAGATTTCCCATTTTATTAAAATGTTTTCTGCACTGTTTCACTATTCCTTTCATTTCTTTTTGTGTAGTTGTGTTTTTATTTTTTCTATTCTATCTTTCTTTTCCAAGAGCTTGAGATGAAGTAGAGAAATAATCAACAAGACAACCCTCCCCACCGATACCTCAATACGCATGGTTTTTGTGAAATTATTTTGTGAGGTTGAATTTGATAAATTCTTCCATCCTGTGATTATTCTCATCTTCCAAGCAAGGCATGGTGCTGATCTGGATGTGAAGCACATGAAGCACCAATTGTTCTAAAATGCAAATTTATAATTTTGCATGAGACTAATCTACAAAATTAATGAACGTGCTTTTTTCTTTTGCATTTGCCTCCCCATCTTTTTGGAATTTTGCAATCTTCCCCCATAATTATTGATTTAGCAAAAATAACCTTATAAATTTTGTTTGCAAAAACACCGTTGCTTCAATGATCGTCAAGGTTTCTGATATAAGTCAAAATTTGACTAGTCAATCTTTTCACCAATTAAATTTAACTAAATTTTATAGCCCACCTAGACATGATCAAGACCATTTAATGGCAAAGTGTTTTTAAATTTATCTAACAAATCTCCAAATTTAGGGGTTCATCTCTATTATTTAACTCACTCGCTACCAAGATCATGTGAGGCACTATCTAAAGATACCATTACATAACCCTGATCATGTTTAAGTGGGCCACAAGATCCAATCAAAGTTGACTGGTCAAAAACTTTGACTTATGTTAAAAACCCTAAAAACCATCAATGATAGGATTATTTTTGCAAACAAAGTTTAAAAGTAGGGGTATTTTTGCAAAATCAATAATTATGGACAAAAATTGCAAAATCTCAAAAGGATAGGGAGGTGAATGCAAAAGGCCCAAAAAATGCATTATATTACACATGTACTATTTTACATTAAAGTGCATATTCCAGTTCGCTCAAGCATATATTAGCACACAAGCATTTACAATTTCAACAGCAAAGAACCAGGGATAAATATATGATCCAACAAAAAGGTTACTACAAAAAAAGGGCAGCAAGAGGAAAATAGAAACCACATTTCCAGCAGACAAGGAATGCTTACTTCAAAAAAGGTGTCACCATATCTTGAGAAATTAAGATCTGAAGATTCAAGGCTCTTGGCAATAAGTTCCTGAAAACAAAAATCCATGATCACATATGCCAATAAAATTAATTATTAGAATAGCATCATTTATTTCAATAAAAGAATAACAGCATTGCAGATTATGCATATTATTTGTTCATGTAGAATTTTGAAGGGCATCACTTGGTGTGGCTATAAGACTTGCTATCCGCATCTTTGGTGGTATGGGTTCAATTCATGAAAACAGCCTTTCTAAGAAGCAAGAATAAGGCCGCATACATCTGGCTCACCCAAAACCCAGCTTTGGCAGAAGATTCATGCACTGGACGTGTTTCATGTGGAATTTCAAAATATATAGATGGAATAAGAGAAATAAGAAGATCTTTCAGAGAATAAAGGAAGTGTTCAAGATAATGCCTTAACAGTGAAACGTCAAGATGACTATCAAATTCACTACATCAAAAAATTTCAATTTGCAGGAGCCTGAAAACCATAGAATTGACACATTAAAAAAAAATGGAAAAATAAAAGCTATGTTAGCATGTTAAAGAGGCAAGTAGTTTAGCAAATATAATATCTACGTTTCAAGGATTCACCATTCTTCTCCTTCCCCTACATTATGGACCATTCCAATTAAATTACAATATAAGCATTAACTGTTTCAGAAAATACATTGTAGGATTTCAAGCAACCAAATTATTTCTGTTTGATTCTTTCTTTACACAGAAGCTCATTCATGACACATCAAGTAAATTTCAGGCATCAGATCATTTAAGCAAATGCACTAATGTAACTAATCACCTGTTCACGAATACTTTTTGGAGGTAACTCTGGATCACTAGACTTCCATAAGAAGTTAAAAGAATAAAGGACAAGAAAAAACTCCATATTGAGGCATTAAGAATTAAGTTTTCACCCTCAGATTTTGACTGCCAGATTTTTTCCCACTTGAAAATTTTTCAATTGTAATAATTTTTAACTACTCAATTTTACGGAATTATCCTTTTCTTCCAAAAAGCTACTCGAAAAATTATCTTGGATGCAGGAAAAATTGAAAACGAGGCAACCAACATCTTAGGTTCGAAAGTTGGTTGGTGCTCCTATCAGTGCTAGATAACTACAGAATTCAAAGAAAACAAAAAAGAATCCTATTCGGCTGGTTTAAAGAAGATGAAGTAAAAGAAAGAAATAGCAATAAGAAGAATACAACCATGAACAGGATTCCATTAGTTTATCCTAGGAAGATTGGAAATAGTAGGATCAAGAGTGTTGAGTTTAGGTGTATAGTTTTGATGACAACGAAACTTGTAAATGGCTTGAAATTAAGCTAATAAAGTTGTGCCAAGATTTCGAATGATAGAGGAGATGAGAAGGGCTACATAGGTCCGTTAGGGCCACTAGAACAATGTTCTGAAGCTTCGAACAGACAAAGGAGAGTTACAGAAGAAAGCCTAAGCTATAGAGGTCTATGGCACTCTTTGTCTACTGAGTACTCCATGTCATGACATCCAGAGGTCTATAGAGATTTTACAAAGGTCTGCAGAACTCTCTATAAAGACCATATTCTACAGCTATGTGGATAGAGGAGACCTATAGACTTCTTCAAGGCTGCGATCATTACAGAGTTATTCGACAAAGAAGAGGTTAAATCCACAAAGGTTCATAGCAATAATGGTCAAAAAATTGATGTGATGTTTCAATGGCTAGATTTCAAGGATCCTATTACAAATGTTTAAAAGCCTCTCTGGAACTTATAAATAGAAATTCCTTTGAAGAATAAGAAGAAGATGCTTGAGGGTTCTAAGTGATGTAAACAAATCAATCACAAAAAACTCAATCAAGTCTCCAAGTGCATTCACTCCAAAGTGCTCCAATGTTCAATGAGTTCTTAATTAAATTCATATCAAGAGGAATTCGAAGCACTATAAAATTATTGTTTAATCTTTATATTAGAGCTTAATCTGTGTACATCTCTGCGTAGTTAGAGGCATTACATTTGTACAATCTTTATTTGGGTATTTGAAGGAAATCCTTGCAGCAAAGCAGTATAAAGAGTTTGTTGGTAAGCTTAAAGAAACCAACAGTGTAGAGTTCTTGGTAAGCTCAGAGAAACCAAGTGTGTAAGAGTTCTTAAGTATCTCGAAAAACCAATAAAGATATGGTTCCAAATGTGGATAATGGAACCCAAGGTAGGGGATACCTTAGAGAGTGGAATAGGTATCAAGGAAGCCCAAACCACATTAATCCTTGTGTGTTTATTGTCTTGTGTGCTTGTGTGCTTCTATTACTATTCATTTTTTTTTTTTTTTTTGCACTTGCACAACCATTTGATTCTCAATCTCGATTGGTTTTGTGAGTTGCCATAACCCTTGTTTTGGCACAAACAATTAGTATTAAAACTCTAAACCAGCAATTGGTATCAAAGCGCCTGGCCAAGTGGTCTAAGACTCAACAATCGGTATCAAAGCACCTGGCCAAGGGGTCTGAAATTCAACAATCAGTATCAAAGCACCTTGTCGAGGGGTCTGAGACTCAACAAAACCAAATGGGGAACCATTTTGAAAATGATCAGGAAGGAAAGTAGAGCTAAAATGAATTTGGTGTTGTAGTTCATTATGACTCTTCCTCCCAACCATCTTTTGATAGGATTGAGGATTTGTTAGTGGGGAAGGTGTTCATTGGTTCATCTCAACTCCCAAGGTATCAACATTAAGTAGGTATTATGGATTGGTGATGACAACTTGAAAAAGCACTGAAGGAGGCAAGGGCCATTGGATTTTTGTCATGCATCTAAGTTGTAACCCAACAATGCTCAAAGATAGTATGAGGGCAATCAGAAATGCCTTCTTATTCTAAATTTCTTATAGCTCAAATATGATTTAATGACAATGTTGAACCCCAACAATTCCCATAATCTCAATTAACAGGTCATTTTTCAGTACATTATATGATCAAAAGGCAGTAAACGTCAGGGATCATAAAAATACTCAATTTCAACCTCATTCTAAAACAATAACCAACACAAAGGTTAAACCATCTATCATGGTTTCTGGGTCCCAACACTGATACCTCAAAAAGTGACAAACCATCTATTCTATAACAATTCCATGTATGAAAACCAATACCACAGAAGCTCTTTTAATGCTACAGCATTTCATGATCAATGCTGACCTCAGAAAAGGGCATTATCATGTGATATGCTATAGAAATTGAATTCAGATATCTTTTCAACAAGAATGCTCCTGAAAATCAGAAGACACACTTGAAAATATAAAAACACTAAATTTCTCATATATGTTTCAATGCCTAGCAGCAATTAACAGAACATGATCTTCAGTCTTGTTTCTCTAGGTTTTTGATGGGATGCATAATACAACTGGTTTTCAGCTGTGTTGCGCAGGAAAAGTGCAACCTACATAATTTGAAATGACATAAAGCCTACTTTCTGCCACATTGAATATAACTGTTTGCATCTGGATCCACTTAATACCTTCAAGCACCAAAGGATTTTCAAAACCACAGTTAATAATAATCCTAAATGCTAAGGATCATTCCATTTAATTCCCCTTAATCAGAAAAGTTAAGCAAATAAAGATCCTCCTAACCTAAACTGTGAACCTTAAGAAACACCTTATTAATTGGGCGCAAAGTCGCATGCAGAAGGGCGGACAAGGATGGAAAAGAAATACTTGCAGAGAAGCATCATAATTCAAAACAAGAATTCAGCATTCTTTCAAATCAGTCCAACTTTCAAAACTGGCTGGTGCCCTATGCCAATTCATTCATCTCTATACTGAAAAAGAGAAGAAGATTCTTCGTAGAAATTCCATCAATGTCCTGAAAGGATGCTCTCAAATATCTTATTAGAGTACACATGTTTCTAGCATGTCCATAGAAGATCTGATCTATTCATCTGATGAACTGAGGTAATATGCTTTACACCTGAAAGCAAGCAAAATCCACAAATTGAAACTAGTGTAATTTTATAAAGAAAAGATCTTTATCAGAAGATCAATTTCCCTTCAACTGCTGGCATTCAAATCTCAGATTTTTGTAACATTTCCACAACCTCCAATGACCTTTAAAGACTGAAAATATAAGGCATATTTCAATACCAAAAATTTTAGGCTAAAATTTACAATGATCACATCTCATCACTATCCACAAGCAAACATTGCTATTTGTCTCCAAGGCATGAATTCAAGGTAAGCAACGCCATCATACAACTTCTCTTAAATACCAGTCAAAAATTAAAATTCTAATCATCGTCATTGTATGTTTTTTCCACCTAAGTAGAGTCTACTGCATGTAGGCTAGGAAAGCTATAAAATGAGAGTTTTGGTGATTGCATAAACTTCATGATAGATTTGATTTCTAAGCTACTAACATGTTTGTTGAAGTGTGTTCAAGATTTTTGGAAAATTAATTTTGTATACATTGTAAATTTATGTGAAATATTGACATACAAATGTATGATGTGTATTAAATATGTAAAGTGTTTTTAGAAAAGATAGAATTCAGTTTCAGAATGCCTTGGACCTCAAGCAGGTGCAGCCAAGAGCTCAGGTGCCAAACCTAGAACATCTAAGCTAATAAAGTGCAAAATGCTAAGGTTTTTGAGCTTGAGCACTCTAGGTCCAGCATCCAATCTAGCATGTTTGAAGCAGTGCTCATAATATCGATAAATACTTATCTATCGGTGACTCTAGAAAAAAATATTATTAAATTTATTGGAGATATTATAGTTTTTTAAGGAATTTTATCGAAAAATAAAAAATAGAAAAATTAGGAATTTTTCAATGAAACTTTTTAATATATTATTTTAAGTACAAATATATTTTTTGAACAAAAATATAGAATAAAAAGTCACCACTAAATTAGTAATCAAAACATATATGATAAATACAAATACACAAATAGAAGCGATTGTAAAATTTTTTGCAAAATATATTGCACAATGCAGTTAAAATCTATACTAGTCAAATAAATAATGTATAAAGTATTGTAAGAAATTAATTTCGAAGGAAATAAGCAACAAAAAGTTGAACGAAAATGGATTTTTGTACCTATGTGGTTTTTGGACGTCTAAATAAAAAAAGTCATATTTAATGCCAAAAATCTGAGTTTTTTAGAATCTTCCTATATTGTATAAGAATAGAGGTTTTGAGGAGAGAAAAAGAGTTTCGAATCGATAAGAGACAAGATGGTGTCTGATTCAATATTATCAACTATGCGTCCATGATAATATCGATATTTTCTTCCGATAAATTCAATAAAATCAATATTAAAGCTTAGGCACCCCCCACCCTTGTGGCAAGAAATAAGGATTAGAAGTATTTTGAATGTTTGTTGCAATTAATGCAATCTTCACTATATATCAAGGACTATAAAAGGAATAAAGTTGGGTTGTTTTCAAGTTAGCAAGCAATTAAATCTTCAATAACTCACACTTTCTAGCAATAACTCTCATCTTCCTGAAGCTCTTTCAACTGCATTCAAGTTTGAAAGTGCTACAAGCTCAAATCTCCAGCAAACTCTTTGAGAAGGAAGCTTCCTATGGTACAACCTTCAGTGTTATCTAATCTATAATCTCTTTCTATTTTCAAATTTTTTCATTGTATTTGTGATTCCTAAGAAGGATTTGCAAGTCCCTATCCTAGACACCAAAAACAAGATATTTGGAGAGGTACTCAATACCCATTTTTGTGAAATGGATTGAGCCCATTGAAGCTAAAATCTAGAAGACAACAAGAACCGCAAGTGTGCTTGTATTGATTTGTGGCCTAGTGGAACCCAAATCCAAGAGGAATGATTTGGAAGAATGTAGTAGGTGCCCTTGAGTAGACTAAACCAGTATATATTGTTGTGTACTTTATTATTCTGTATTGGCTGTTCAAGATTTCCAATTTCATTTTAAAAAGCTCTCTTTAATTCCAAACTCTTAAGGGAAAAGTTTTTAAATCACCCAATTTACCCCTTCCCTCTTTAGTTGCTTCCATAAAGCAAGCCATCACTTCATGGATCCTACTGCACTATTTCTAACAATCTTAGACTATGTCCTCAGTGAGCTTAAATATTTTCATATCTTTCCTAATAATCTCTAGTCATGCTCTATTTGGCCATCCTTTTGCCTTTTTATGGTCTTTGATTTTTAATGTCATCACTATGCCTATCCAATACAATTCTTCGTTTCCACCAAACATCGCTAAAGACCTAAGGCTCCACTTAATGGGGAAAAGTTTTTTCCGTTCCTTTTCCTCCATTTTTCCACCTATTTAAATTGATATAGCATGCTAACTACCCAAGCATTCTTATTTTGTTTCTCATTGTTATCTATACTTTCAATCATTAACCACATATTTTCATTCAAAAGATTTATCTATTTCATCTTTATTTACTTTATTTGTAATCCTTACACTTTTATCCTATCACATCATTTTTTCTCTTTTCATCTATTTTTCCTCCAATTTTCCCTCATCTTTTCCATACCTTTTTTTCCAATTCCCAAACAGAGCCTAAGTCTATTTTCCCTTATATTATACTTATTGACCCTACTTAAGAATTAATTTAAATTGTTTCATTAATAATTTTATCACTCTAATTTTATTACACATCCACCTCAACATCTTCATTTCAACTATCTTATAATTGTCAAACATTCGACACTGTAAAGCATAGCCACATGGATATCCTATGAGAAATTTTTTTTTGAATTTAACTAACAATCAAGGATTGCATAAATACATTATTTCTACCAACCTTGAATTCCATATGCAATATCCTTATCGATCTCCGCATTTTCCTGAGTTACTGATTCCAAATACCTAAAATGGTCATTGTAATACTACTCAATAACTAACTCCAAGTTCATATTTCTATTATTGTTGAAGTTGCAGTCTATACAATTAGGGTCCATTTGGAAATGAAGAAAAGAGGAGGGAAAACAAGAAATATAAAGAAGTGGTGGAAAACGAGAAAATGATGTGATGTGATAGAGGATAATAATTAAAAATAAACTGAACAAGGACAAAATAGGTAAGTTTTTTATATGAAAAGACAGAAAATAGGTAATAATGAAAAAAAAATAGGATTGTTAGCTAGTTAAGATGTCAAATCACATCAAACAGTGTGGAACGAGGGTGAAAAAAGTTTTCTACCCTTTTTTCCTCATTACCAAATGGAGCCTTAGTTTTAATTCAACTAATTCTAAAACGCCTAACTTCTAAAGCATCCCAACATTTATCTAACTTCAAATTCACAACTTATCTCATCGATCACAATGATATCATTTGCAACAAAACATATACCTAGGCAACTCGTCTTGTAAATGCCAAGCAAGCTCATCCATGACCAAAGGAAATATGTAAGGCTTAGTGTTAAATCTTAATATAAACCTGCAATAGTTGGAAACTCAACCCTCCACTAATTGTCCTCACATCTATCTTAGCCCCCCATACACAATAAACATATTAATATATTTATCAATAACTTTCCTCTTTCACAACAGTTGCCACACTTATTCTCCAAAAGCCCTCTAATATGCCTAAGTCGATAAAAACTATACAAAGAAACTTCTTTTCTCCCTTTACTTCTCTATTAATTGCCTAAGAGCATAGCTTATAGTTGAACTTCCTAAAATAATCCTAATTGATTTTCCGATATATTTATTTTATACCTCAACCTTTGTTTGATTAGTCATTCTTAAAATTTTATATTGCAGCTCATAAGTTTTTATGTCATGAAGTATATTTGGGGCTCATAATTGCCAATGTTGTTAGAAAAGGCCAAAATTGTTTGGATCAAAGGAGAAGTGCCCAATGATGGAAGGACCAATAATTGTGCTTTTGCCACCGTTTCATAGGTTGCTTTCTATGCTCATTCAGGTTATGGTAATGATCCAGTCCACATAATCACAAAAATAAAAAAATTGTCAAAATGAAAGAAAACTAACCAGATCACCAGAATTGTCCAAATATATTTGGACCACTGCATCTGCAAATGAAGCAGGGTCCAAAGGAGCTGCTATATTCCGTTTGCGGGTCTTAATCCGCGTACCACTGAAAATATATAAATTTCAATGTCTGTTAGAAGCATATAAGTTGAAAAAGAAAAGAAGTGATGTACCAAAAGGAAGGTGAAACAGAAACTAAAAAAATACAGTGAAGAAAGAGAGAATAATTGAAGTAACAGTAACAGAATCTTAAGATCTAATATTCTTTTTGTCAAAACAGCCAAAAGGAAAAAGTCCTTCTAACATCTTTAAAACTCTTTTAATACTAAATCTGTAGAAACCTTAATAACTAATGGGCTTTTCAGCAACTTATAGCTGTTGAACTGACTCATGGGCCTGTTGGGCCTGAGTCACCTGAGTCAATAAAGCAGCTGAAGAATGTGAGTATACCATACAAAACAAAGCGTGGGTATTCCCCCATATTCAGAATTGCAGATCTACTCGAAAAGTAGAACAAACTTTTCTCAGGGACAAATATGAGCCTCCTCATTCGGCATATCATTATCACAGAATACATCAGAAAAGCTGAAAGTTGTCGCCTTCATCTGAGCCTTGGCCCAGCTATTTAGATGAGCTTTCCAACACCCCTTTCACAAATACATTGCCAAAATTTATCATTGTGGCTCAAAAAATGTTTAAAAAGTAGTATCCCAGCTGGCATCAGCATCATTTAGCTACAGTACCAGATACCCTGTTGACAACCAGTGATTGTTCATTTCTGTTTTTTCCCAGTTTTGGGCATGAATCTGATACAACTGGAGTATGGAAAAGCTACCACAACAGTCCACTGAAATTGCAGCATTGCATACAGTATGAAGTCTTCCAATGCCCAAGACAGGGTTTATTGTCAAATTTTCTAAATAAAATTTCCCGCCACATTTTTAAATGTAGCAGATGTGGGATGAATGATGTGGCCTTCTAAGCAACTAATTTGATCAGCGGGTATCATTTGAATTAATTTGATCAGCAGATTTCATACAATGTAAACAATCAGAGAGACAAGTTGCAGACCATCTTCAGAAGAAAAGATTTCTAAAGCCATAAGTAATGCCCTCCAGATAACCCAATGCTCCTAGAATCTTGATGAGCATAATGATAATAATCTTATGGCCCTTTGTGTACCTCAGTTAGAAAGGCCATTTAAACCATCTGGTAAAAGGCCACAAATATTCTACCCCACTGAAACTTCACATTATTAACGAGAAGAAGTTTATTATAAGTTTATTAGAAAAGAAATATGCTAAAATGGGTCCAAGAAATTTCCCAGGTCTTGTCATCAAATGAATATAAGAATGTCAGAGATACTTTATTTGGCCAATCCAGTAAACATGCATAATATTGGTAGCTTTCACAAGTTATCCTGATGTGCAAGGCAATCTCAAGATGGAGATTACCCGCGTGCCAGGTTTCAGGATATGCTAGAGAGCTAAGTTTTGAAGGCAAAAGGAGCTATCAGGGGTGATTGAATAATATAAAAGAAATAAAAAAAATATGGAGAAGAGGAAGAAGCCAAGGCAATCACACCTAGCTTTTGTTAGTTGTACCCTAAGGAATCACATTCCAAGTCATAATAATACCAAGAAAAGAAAGTGTGGAATTTTTAATTTAGTATCACCAGTAATAAGATTGCAGATAATAAAGAATCAGCTGTAAGATGTGTTCGACATAGCAAGGTTGGGAGGTGATTTCAACACAATATGCTTTCCCTGTCAAAAGTTGACTTGTTCCCATTTTTCAAGAAGTATGGGAGATTTCTCTAACAGTATAGAAGGCAACCAAAATGTGCATCTTTTAAATGATTACAAGCTTACACGGTCTAGTGTGCAGGAAATCCTTCTATATCATGTTTGGATTGTTTTCTGACCTCTGTTGATTAAGATGATAGTTTTCGAGGTATAATCCAAGTGAGAAGCCAAAAGCTGACTCAGATCATAACACCATTATTATGGATTCAGAAAGGAAATCATTAGGTCCTAAGCCTTTCCATGAGCTGGCATGGTTGTAGGCAGAGTTCCATTAGAATGATAAGGAGGGATTGGATAATTGTCAGGTCAGCAGCTGGGAATGCTACAGATTAATGGAAAAAGTTAACTTTGCATGTTATCCCAGGAACAGATCACATGATGGCAGTTCAAGTCAATGTTGAATATGTAAATTGAGTTACCATTAATGGTTAAGCTTAGTTTTACACCACTATCCTGAGCACAAAAGGCTGTCATACGATCAGAATAACTGAGGCACCCATCATGCCCTGGATATTCATCAAGGATAGCTGGCTCTACATTTTATTCTGGATATTCATCAAAGAGAAAAAAGATTTAGGAAATTTTCAAAGAGAATTGTGAGCATGTGTGTGCATGTGTGTGTGTGAGAGGGAGAGAGAGGGGGAGGGAGAGAGAGAACCAAAATAAATGCAGAATGAAAAAACATCAATGTTGAATTTGACAACCTCTTTAGCAGAGCACTGTTGATATGATCTTCATCAGCATGTCAGCATCAACACTAGGACAGCATCTTGGCTTTTGTGGAATTGATGGCAGAGAATTAAACACCACAGGGCTTTGGCCCTCCCATCAAAGGAGTGGAGCCATTTTCTACAGTCTACGAGAATACTTAACCAACTCCCAGCAACTCTCTTCCACCCTAAATTTCTTCTTGGAACATCAAATGGCAGCCAAGAAATGGAGGATTCTAAAGACTAATGGGCAACAACAATCTAAGCTTGGAGGAGAAAAAGCCAAAATCCCCCTTCCTAGGGAAGGGGCATCTTCTTATAGACATTTTGAGGGATAGTTTAATTATTCGGGGGAATCTAAGAGGCAAAAAAGACAGCTTTTATAATTAGTCACCAAAATTAAACATTTAAAACAATGTTAAGCCCTGAACCCAGTTACCTGCTGCAACACGGAGCATCAAGAACAGGCTCGTCTCCAGCACATAGACATTCTAATTACATGTTCAGATCACTTTCAAATGCCAACCCAGTCATTGTGGCTTCAAGTGTCCAATTTGTCTCTTTGGTGCAGATTTGTTTATTCTGTATCCAAGGAAAATTCAAGCACACATTCTTTCTCAGAGATTTCCAGCACTTATCTTGCCTCATGGGTTCAAAATTATACATTCCATTTTCAAATTGGCATTCTTCAAATAAATTTTATAGAAGACCAATAATATTGTTTTAGCATTCCACCAATAAAGAGAAAGGCAGGAAAAAGATTTTTGGCTTCCCAATTTTATCGATAAAGAATCACGATAACATCGACATCATCAGAAATTATCAATTTTAGCATGAATAATGTTGATTTTATCACGAATTTATTGATTTTATCATGACGAATTCATCATAAAATCAAATCTCATATAACATTAAGAATCTATACACTAGTGCCCATTTTCGATGCCATAGTTTCTCGAAAACAAGTTTTTTGAGTTTCATACACAGCTGGAGGCCTAGATCTATAAGATTTGGCACCTGTAGTAGTGATTTGCAAGAAAAATCCAAAGATTTTGGATTAAAATCACATTTTTTTTCAGTTTGGGACAGTTTTAAATGTAGATACAAAAATGCAATTTAATCCATTTTAATCTTTTTTCCTCCTAAAGACAATAGAAATAATTGTTAAGAAAGTACTTGTGTATGTAGTTTTTGTTTAAGGATTTGAAGGTTGTTAAGGGGAGATTTGGTAATAGCACCCCATTTGAGGATTTTCGCTAAATATTTGGTTCAAGTTAAATGTCTAAAAATTAATGCCTCATTATGAATTTTTTATAATGATTCTACTATAAAAAACAAATTTGGTGTTCATTTTTTATTAATTTGGGTTCAAAAATTTGTAGGGATGGTTAGAAGAAAATCCCTAAATTATGTTTTTTTTTTCTCAAATTGCTTGTAATCAATGTATGAAATTGGCATTATGGTTAATTTTCAATGTAGATCTACCCCTAAACAAATTGTTGGGATAATATTTTTTAAGTACAAATTAATTATAAAAGTTAGTTTTTATGGGAAAATAATCTAGTTATCTGAAAAATATGAGAAAATTGGCAGTTTCTTAGCATGTAAATAAGGGCATAAGATAATGCCAGTTGATTAATATATTTTAAGGGTATTTTAACCATTAATTAATATTAAAATTAAATTAAATAATTTCAAAAATCTAAAATTGATTAATTAGCACATTTGTAGAGTCAATATGGATTTAACAACCCCCATTGTTAAGGTTTATGAACTCAAGAGTTGTGAATGCCTTCAAAAATTGAGGCGTCGATTAGTTTTTGTTGATGATTTTAGTTTAATATGTTGATAAAAAAGAGTAAAAAAACTAAGACCAAACATTCTAGCATTGCATAGGAACATGAAAAGCCTATCCCAGGAAATCCGTATGGGGCAATATATAAATATTGTAATCAAATAATGAAATCTTAGGGTATAAACAGTTTATGCAATATCGATATTATCAACGATATTATCGTCAATAATATCGTTTTATGGGCTGACCGATAAAAAAATACTAAAAATCGATAATGTTATAGTTTTACAGCATTTATCGATAATATCCTCAATTTATCGATAAAACGCAATAAATTGTCGATAATATTGGTAAGCATACCGATATTATCGGTCGATCGTGCTTGGGGAGGCATTTGGACGTTGTTTGTCTCCTAGCCCTCTCTCTGCCCATTTTTGCTTCCTGGAATCACTTCTCCCACATTCTAACAGCCAAATCAAAAAATCTATTTGCATTTTTTGTTAAAAACAACTGCATTTGGAAGATCAAAAAGGGGTTTTTGGGGCCGGATGTGTGAAGGCTGTGAAGGTATAAAATGCATAATTTTTATAACTTTTTCTTGTTTTTTCTCTTCGAAATCAACTGCCATCATCAAAATTGGAACTCTATTTGCAATTTAGGCATCAAAATCTGTCCGATTTATTGAGATTGAGGATGAACTTGTGATTTGGTGAAAATTCCCAAATCGTTTGATTCATCCCAAATTAACTAATTTTATTCATGAAAGCATAAATTATATACCAAATCTGCTAAAAAAGTAATTCTCAGCAAAATATACTTTTTTGTAAAAATACGAATTTAATATTTTGATATTATTTATAATTTTTATTAAATAAATAAAAAATAAAGTTATATATGCTGTGACAGCTGTGTTAATTCATGGGTAGTATCATAGCATTATAAATATAACCAAAAAATTACTGTGCCATTTTTTATTTATTTTGGATTTTTAAATAATTATAAAAAATAATTTTTTTCTGAAATTTGTAAATATGTTTCTTGATTGGTTTTGAATGTGTAGAGTCCTTTTTAGACATTGTTGGATACATATAGTGTGAAAATTTGCTTGTTCAAGAGTGTTCAAGTCATAAAGATGTTGATGTTGTGTTGTGTAGATGAGAAAGAAAAAATCAACTTGTTTTGATTTGATATGTTTCATGTTGAAATTTGAAGATGTCAACAAACAAGAGTGGTACGGGGAGTAAAAGCAAGACTAAGCCTAATGATTTTGCATTGGAACATGGGAAGCCGGCTCCGAGCAACCCTTTTTAAGGTGAATGTAATTACTACAAGCACATTATGAAGTCGGGGGAGGGGAATCACAAGGCTAGACAACACTTGGCTTGGAGTAGTCCAAATATTATGAATTGTCCTAAGGTGCTTAAGGAGATTAGAGCACTTACGAAAGAGGCTATTTAGTAGGGTACTACTATTAGAAGAGGGTGATGGTTATAATATTGATGATGATGAGGGTGATGATGATGATGGAGATGAGAGGGAGCAGATGAGGCGGGCTATAAAGGCTAGCAGGGCAGAGCAATGGGCTAGAGATGAGTAAATTAAGTTAGAAATGGGTAGACCTAGTCTCCATAGTTCAACAAGAGAAGATAGTGGGGGAAGCAGGCAAGGGGGATTGGATGAATGAGGGAGACAGAGGGGAGGACTAAGGAAGTTTTTAAGTCGTACATCATCTATGAGGGGATCACAGCCAAAGTTGTATGAACAAGCTAGTGGCTATAGAAGGTGATGACCTAGATGTACAAGAAAGGTAGAGACAGTGTAAAGAATCTTGAAACTCATGTCTCTCGATTCTTTATTTATGGGGGTCGTTCATCTACACTTGGCGGATACTGTAGCTTTCAAGAATATGATCCATGCTGCTCCAATGGAAGGAGAAGGTGGCCCGCCTCCTTCGGTGTACCAAATTGGGGGAACATATCTTGATCAAGAGAACCAAGAAATGAAGGATTGGATTAAAGGAATGACTCATACATGGAAAACATATGAGTTGTTTGTGATGTGTGATGGGTGGACTAGCCCCACAAAACTCAATATAATCAACTTCATGTTATATTACAGAAGCACTATGATGTTCTGTAAGTCTGTGGATGCATCTAAGCATATCAAGGAAACAGCTTATATTCAAGAGATTATTGAGAAGCAAATTGAATCCCTCGGCTCAAGTTTTCACATGGTACAAATTATCACAGATAATGGATCTGCATTTAAGAAGGCGGGGAAAACTCTAGAGAAGAAATTGTCTTTGTATTGGACTCCTTGTGCGGCGCACTGTATTGATCTCATCTTAGAGGATATTAGTTAACCACCAAGTATTCGTAGTGTGATAGAGAAGGGTCAACAAATTACCAAATTCATCTACAATTATAGTTGCGTGAAGACACCTTTTCATGAGGCATCTGATTATAGTAGGGAAATTGTACATCCAGGCAAGACTCAATTTGTCACGAATTATATTGCATTGGATAGTCTATGAAATAGCAGGCAAGCACTCAATATAGCATTCAACACTAACGTGTAGCATGATTCAAGATATGCACACACTAGGGAAGAGATAGAGGTGGAGAGGATCATTATATCAGCTTCCTTTTAGGATAAAGTACGATCGGTGTTGTGTATTTTAGAACCCATATATATAGTTTTAAGAGTGATTGATAATGAGACTTATCCAAATATGGGTTCTTTGTATAAGGCATTTCAAATTATGAATGAGTCCATACAAAAAAATGTGAGAGGCGGTCAGTGGGTAATCGCCATCATAGAAGATCGCTGGAAAAACATGCTCCGTCATCCATTACATGCAGCTGGTGATTTTTGTCATATGAATTGCAATCTTATTATTGTAGTCTTCTCTTATGTCTGAATTGCAATCTTATTATTGCAACGTATTTTTTAAACCCAAAATAGCACTATGAGCGTGGCCTTAGGGCGATGTTTCAAGTCTTTGATAAGTTATTTCCCAATCACCCAAATAAGGGTGACTTTAAGACCGAGGTAAATTACTTATGAGTTTCACCGAATACACTTTATTATTTTATTTAGTATGATAAATAAAGAAAAGATTGATCCTTTTAAATGTTTCAACAGTTGATGGGTTTCCACGAAGCGCGAGGGATGTTTGCAAAGGCAGTGGTCGTTCAATCACAGTCACAAGAATTACCCTATATGTAATTATTTTCAAATCTAATGACATTTTACACTTGCATATTTATGTATTATTTACAAATACTAATACATAATCTTGAATTGATTATAGGCAAATTATGAAACTTATATGGCATGGAGACCCCAACACTCAGGCTATTAGCAGTTCAAATTTTAAGTCAAACAGTGTCTTCATCGCCATGTGAGCAAAACTAGAGTACATTCTCCCCGATCCATGCCTAGAGAAGGAATAGACCAAGGTATAAAAAGCTCAGGAAGCTTGTTTTCTGTCATTATAATATGAAGCTACGGGAGAGGATACTGCGAGAGGAAAATAAGGAGCCCAATGACCCTCTAGATCTAATGATGATTGGGCAGCATGCACACATGGAGGAGGATGATACTAGAGAAGATCCATTGTATGAATGGCAGTGATCAGAAGATCTAGATGGACAAATTGGAGAGCTAGCAAAAGTTATTGCCCAAGAAGTCAGTACACGAGGTGTGGATGTAAAAGGGGTGCTACGTCGTGAGCGGACTCAGAAGAGGCATTTGATTCATTATTTAGATCTCAGACCCAGTCGACTGCTAAGGGAGCCTCACATTTGTCTCAGCAAGCCTTGAGTACTTCTTCATCGTCAAGAACAAAGAGCGGGGACAATGATATTGGTGGTGGTGGTAATGATAGTGGTGGTGAAGGTGGTGGTGGCATTAGTGGAGATGACTCATCATACCCACAAAGTCAAAGGCCATTTAGCCAATTTACTTGTGAGAAGGGTTATACGTATGCTACACAAGATGAGGATCATAGTAAACGCCCTCCAATTAGGCAATATGAGAGAAGTTTTGGAACTAGGAAAGGCAAAGAGCTAGTTGAGGATAACACACTTACAAGTAGCATGGCATCCGTGAATTTAAGTGGTAGTAGAGAGAAGTCTTCCTATGGACCAGGTACTTTATCACATTTATATTCTTATGAATGGTCAGATGATTCTGGATGAAATATCAACAATCTATCGTATGAGCCCTCTTCACAGCTATGTCAGCTTAACTCGACCTCAGATTATATCCAACCATATGGGTATATATCATCAGATTACCCAAACAGTAGAGTAGATTCATCGGCTTCTTATTCCCTGTTTAACTTTCCTTTCCCATATGAGCATTAGTTTATACATCAACAAGATAACGATGAAATTGAGAAACCTACACAACACTCCACTTGATACTAAGGTAAGAGTTGGTGTTTAGTTTTAATTTTCAAAACAGTTACCATGTAATTTTTTTTTTTTTTTAGTATGTGTATAACTTAGTGTGAGAGATATAATGTTTAATATGATGTTTTTTCTTGCTAATATTTACACTTCTTCTGTCAACCTATATGCATTTCTCATGTGCACATTTATTATTTATGTAATGGTGGCTTTTTTAATCCAATTTTTTGCCCAAATTGTGTGTTTATATTTATCATAATATATTAGTTTCACTGAAAATTTTTCAAAATTTCTCTATTTTTTTATTTTACCAATAAAGTTCCCAGAAAAAACAATAATATCTCTGATAAAAACAATAATATCCTTTTTCCAAGCCACCAATAAATAGGTATTTATCGATAATACGAACACTAGGTATAACCAAGCTAAAAGAGGACCTTTCATGGAGTTCACTGAATTTAAGAAATTGTCCCAAGGTATCTAAAGAGGTGAAACAAATGATAAGGGCAAATCTTGAACAAGTCGTAAGCTCTAGAAACACTCTCAGGCAATGAGGAAAAGATATTGCAATAGAACTAGGTAGAATGATGTACATAATGTTGACGAGGGGGACCATGATGACTTAAGGCGAGCTATGGAGGCCTCAAGGGCCAAGCAGTGGGCTAAAGAGTAGAGAACCAGGCTACAAAGGAGTCGACCTACATTTCATGGTTCTATTAGGGAATTAGGGAAGTTGTTAGTGGCAGTGGTGATGAGGTTAGAGTAGATGAGAGGAAAGATCTACAAAGGGGGTATCAAATGGTTTTTAAGCCGTACTACATTTTTGAGGGGGAGCTCAGCTCAAACTCTATTTGGAAGTTGGTGGAACTCAAAAAAGAAAAAAATTAGTCATATGTTCAAAAATGGAAAGGACAATGTAATTTCGCATATACCTAACCTCAAACTAAAAATTAAATGTCCAAAAATCTCGATTATGCATAAAAGAAACTAAATCCGATCGACTAATCTGTGCACAAAAATAAATGCCATCGGATGTAGCACATCGCTCCTATTGCGCTTTCCGTTGCTGAGCTTTGAGGCAAAAAAATCAATAATTAAGCTAACATGGGAATTCGTGATTCCATAGTTGAGTTCTATAGTAATCGTTAACCAATAAGTTTCCAGGCTTTTGGGTTGACTCCATGGGTTTTGACAGAATTGCTTAGAAAGAGACAGCTCTAATAGATTCTTCTATTCAAGAATATGAAATTAGAGCAGAAATATCGTCTGCAGGCAAGGATAAAGACCCAGGTCCAGATAGTTTCCCAATCAAGTTCTTCCAAAGTTTTGGGGAGATTATCAACAAGGACTTTTATGGCATTTATTACTAGATTTTTCCAAAGATTCATCTCGGCACAACTTTTATAGCCCCTGACCCTGCAGCAAGAAGGCAAATAAAGCCTTAGAAGTCCATGCAAAACTTTGCCAACAGTGCCGACCAACATGCTCCAGAAAGTGTTAGGCAGAATCTGGCAGATTCATTTCTGAATCACAAGTATTTATTAATGGCAGGCATATATTAGATGGTGCACTGGTGGCACATGATGCATTAATTCAGGACGAGGAGCAATGTCTCCAGGCATTTTTGTAAGTTAGAGTGACACTGCAAAAACTAAAATCAAAAACGAACAAAATTAGTTATTCTTAAAAATAATAATAATAACATTGTTTAACATCATCTATAACAAAGTTATATAGAGTGAAGCCATAATGGCTAAAAACAAAAGCAAAAAAAAAAAAAATCTTTAAAAGGGGATATGACATGGTTCCCAAAAAAAAAGTTAATATTGCAGGAGAATTGAAAATAAATACAGAAACATTATTTGGGAAATGATGAATGACATAAGTAGATACAAGGATATTAAACAGTATATGTATGGTGGCAATAACAAATTTGAGGACCATAATTGCAGGAAAGAAATTTCCCACAAGTAGACCTATGTGAAAGATGGGATTGAACCTATACCTCTTTGTGTTCCTTATAGTAAGTCAATTTTGGCATTTACAAGAACCGTTGCAATGTCAGACACTATTCACAAATGATGCAATTTTGACCAAGAAGACAAGAAATGCATAAACACATATCAAGCGAAATAGAAGAATCCCTAGAATGGTTTTAGAATAAATCAAACCAAAACCAAGTATGCTAGATGCAAGTTTAACAATTAATAGGACTAAAAATGAGGAATCAATCAAGACCATTGGACAAGAGGTGTTCCAAAGTGGCTATTTTCAGGCTTTAGGAGTTGACAATACATAAAAGCAGGGGATCAATAAAAATGACGCACATGGAATTTAACTGTATAAAAAATAAAATAAAATTGTTCTTCAGAGGTCTTCAAGCACCAACTCAAACTAAGAGTGAATTCTATAGGGAAGCTATAAGATGCACTACGCTTTATACAGTGAATGATAGGCAGCCAAGGAACAACATGTCCCTAGCATAATTGTTAAAGGCACACTTAGGCGCAAGGCATAATCTTGCACACCTCTTGCACCTTGATAAGGTTAGGTGAGCCTTGTGCACATTTTCCTAAGACGCCAAGCATGTACCTAGTGTGCCCAATTGAATGGGCCCAAAAATATATTAAAGAAGAAAGGAGAAAAGGTTTCAACATTCAAATAGAATTCTCTGACTCTTCTAATTTCACCTTTCTTTCTAGAGTCAACCAAAGTTAATTCCCTCCATCCTTTTAATTGTTTGTTTAATTACAATTGCTATGAATTTTCTTTTTCTAAATTTTTTGAAAGTTGCTTGTTATCTTTTGAATTTAGACCCTTCTAAGTGATGTTGACCCATTGAATTCAAACATTGAATGTTAAATTAAGGAAATTTGAGTTACTCTTTTCTTTAATGATTATGTCTTAGAATTACATTTAATCTTTGCATAATCTTATTATTTTTATACATATAAATTTGAGATAGTATTAAATTTATTTAATTTTTCATAATGTGTACCTTGCATCACTCAGCTGTGCACCTTGCACCTTGGCACCAAGAGCCCTTTGTGCCTCGGTACACCTTGCACTATGGTCCCTAGGTTGAAGTAGCCAAAATAAGAATGTTGAGAAAAATAAGTGACAAAACAAGGAACTACGAAATGAGAAATAAAAACGTGAAATTTAAATTTAGTATTAATAGGTAAGACAGTAGGGAAGTAAAGTCATTTGGTCATATTCAATAGCAAGATCATGAATGATACTAGCTAGGATAAGTTGCTCCCAATAGAAGGACATAAACCAAGCAAGGATGGTGGTTAGAAAAGGAAATCAAGATATGCGGGCACACAAAGAATGTAGTCGAAGATAGAAAAGAGAGAGAATAAGATTCATGCAGCCGGTTAACCCCATTTAGTTGGTAAATAACTTATAATGGTGGCTGCATGGCTGCAATGGGGGTGGAATTGGTAGCAATGATGATAATAATTTACATATTGCCATATTTGATATTTCTAATTAAACTGCCTGGTTGCACTAAAGAAAGAATAAGTTACAGCTCATTTATCTGTGAGATAGGTATCAAAGAGAAGGGAAATGTGGAACTGAACATTATCACACGTTGTCATATAAAACAAGATATAAAACAAGTCAAAATAGTTTCAAAATCACATAATATTAAGCCTTATCACAACATAAAGTAAAAATCATGATGTTTGCACAACTGAGCACGTATGTGGGGAACTGCTTTGATGCATCCCATTTTCTCCACCTTTTCAGGAGGAATAAAAATGCTGAAAATGACGCCAACAGAAATGAACTACTCAATAATTGCAGGGTATTAGATGTCAGTTTTGATGGCACAGGTAAAAAAATTCTGCTGTTGTGCTGACAAACAACAGGTCAGATATGCCAGCTTGCAAGGAATCAAAACAATGAAGTGAAACACACAAAAATCACATAGTTACATTTCTAGTTATATCCCCTATTCCGTCGATAGTCCAACAAACATCAAAACATGACCCATTGAATAATAAAATAACAAGGTGAAATCAGTAGCTACAAAGATTTCAGAAACAAGAGGCATGGAATATCAAAATAACAAAATGAAATCAATAATGATAGGAAATCAAACAGCATACCCAAGAGTCGGTTTCTCCTTCGAGCTGTAAAAATTTACAAATAAAAAAAGGCAGGCATCAGGAAGGGCTCAAGAACTTGCAAATTAAAGCTGCGAAGCAATTTTCCAACGAAAGCAATGAAAATATAGATAAAAGAGAAAGAAACGATAACAAAGAAGAACAAACAAACCGAGATTAAACACAACAACATAAGCTAGAAATCAAGAAGCTACAAGAAATCCAGCAGTTCCACGCAAACAGAAAAAACAAAAGGAAAAGGAAATCAAGAAAGAAAATTCAGATCACAGTCGACGAGATGAACGAGATCGAGAACTGACTAGAGAAGATACGAAAGGAGAAACGGAGTTTTAGTTTACAACGGGAAGAGGAACGCAACAAGAAGCGAGAATCTTTGAATAAAACCGGCCAAGAAATAAAAGAAGATCGGGCATTAAGGAATCCCAATACAACTGCAGTAGAAAATTCCTGTAAACCAGGGGGAAAAATATTAAGATCCGATCAATGATATTTACCTCATAAACCAAGATGGGGAGAAATCGAGAAGAGAGGGCTTTTGCTTTCAGAGGGGAAGAGGGTCAAGGCGCAGAAAGTCGGCTTTCGAAGACAGGACTTGGGCACTCCGAGGCAACAGAATGCGAGAAAACAAGGCTCCGCGGGCATGAAAAGGCGAAAAGTATCAGCTTGATTAAAAAGAGATTTTTCGGCTTAATAAACTGAAAATAGAATGCATGTCTGTTTGCGTTTAGAAAGAAGTTTACTCGGCGTGTATGCTATTGTTGCAATAAAAAATCTCATTATCATTTCATAATGAAAAAAGTTATATGGCTAATTTTAGGCTATTTCTATTTTTATTGTTTGATTCTAATGAGAAAATATACAAGCTATATGGACAAAAAGAAATGAAAAAGTCATGGCTACCATAAATATTGTGATAATTTTAAGAATATTTTTAAAATTATAATATAGTAATTATTATCACAATTAAGATTATTTATAATACTTTTTTTCTGAAGAGGCTTCAAGAGGGTTTTTAATGCGAGGGGTTTTTTATGTGTTAAGTTACAACCAAGATATCTTTATTTAAAAATATATATAAAAGAGCTTAAAGTTTGAATGGTAGAGTGGATTTACTTAAGAGTTAAATTAAATGAAAAGAACAATTAATGCTAGTAATATAGGGATGATATCAGTTATAATGTAAATAAGGTTAAAATAAATAAAAGATAATAATTAAAAATATTGATAATAGTTAGAAAAAGTAAGTTAATGGATAAAATATATGTTAAAACTAAAGTATGTGTTAAATCAACCTTAGAGAATGAATTTTCCAAACAAATCTATACATGTATAACCAATTTCATTTAGACAATGGAGCCCTTAAGTGTTGTTTAGTGGAATGGAATGTATTTCATTCCCTGAAACCTGGGTTTTCGTAACTTATGAGGGGAGTGAATTTAGCTTAGAAACCTTTTAATCACATAATAAGATATATAGTAAAAAGATGAAAACATATGTATAACAATACATAGTACAATATAATGGTTCAGCTCATGATGAGTTCCTATTCCACACTGTAAGACAATCCTTTGTCTTAGGTTCCACCATCGATAATCTCTCAAATACTTATTGGTTTCTCTAAGTTTACTAACTCTTAATTGTTGAATCAAGTGTTCAGAAATCATATAACATATTTTAATTTATAATAATAGATGTAATACCTCAGGTGTTAAAAATGAGAAAACTTCTGTAAAATTTTTCTTGAATTATCGTTGGAGGTCAAAACGTGTATAAATGTATTAAATTGTGAAAGGAATGTTATAAAATTTGATATATGAGATGATTATATGTCGTTTTACTTTTCAATTTGAGAAGATAAATTGCTTATTTTAATGCATCCATGTTGATTATATTTATGTTGGAAGAAAATTTTAAAGTTAATTTGTTACTAAGCACCAAAGTATATTAAAAAGAAGCTGAATAAGGAAATGATGTCACTTATATCTAATTTTCAGCATATATTGAGGATGATTTAGAAAATATTTTCAACATAAAAGTTATAGCTCTTTAAATTATCTTTAAAGTTAATCAAAATTAATATGATTTAGATATTATTTGAGAACATTATAGCTAAAATACTAAAATTGTCTCTAGAGCTTTGCATTGTGTCCGTAATAGAAGGTGTCACTTTGATGCCAAACGACTTATATATAGAGGCTAAATAAAAAAAAAGTGATCAACATAAATGTTGTAAATATTGAAATTATCTTTCTAATACATATTCCATGTTAATTATGTTGTAGAGTTATTAGATGTAACTGGAAGTAACATCCAGCAAGTATGTTGTAATAAGAAGTGTCAAATTCAATGATGCATGCTATCTCTTTGCTAAATCGCTTCAATAAGAAATACAATGGGATTGAATTGCTATATATGCGATGATATATGTAGGATCATTAAGCATGGATGAGAAGTTAAGGAATTGATGAAGATTTATCATGCAGGTAAGTAGGCTCTTTCTTGATTGAATGTATGAATGAATGCAGATATTGATTATCCCATTTGTTTGAATTTGAGCATGTATAATTGGATGGGGATAATGGATATCTCGTGATGTTCTAAAGGTTGATGTTTGTTAGGTTTTATAACTACATGAATGTTAGGGATAGTAAGTATCCCTTAAATTGAAGTAGTGTTTTACTTATAATATGAATATATCATTACTGGGAATAGAAGGTATCCCATGGCTTTATGTACATAAATATTTATTCTGGTATATGCACGTCTAGAAGAGGGGGATAGAGAATATCCCATGATTGTGTTGATATGCATTTGTTGAGCATATGTAGACTAAGAGGGATAGTGTGTATTCCCTGAATTTGTACTTGGCATGCATAGATAAATGGACTTAAAGGTTATCCCACAATTCTTCGTTCTATTAAGAGCTCTTTTGTCAATTATTGAAGAGAGGAATTTTGAAACAGTGATGTCGACGAACCTCTCTTGTCATCCAAAATCCTCTATGAATTCTTTTCTCAATTTTGACAACTTCAACTACTTCCAACATCTAGTTTTCACAGCTTCTATTTTTTTTTAATTTTCCTCTATGATGTCCTATAAGAAGAACTTGGACTTTGATATGTTCCTAAATTATTCAAGGGAGTTTTGTCACGGGAAGATTTCGTTTTTGCTTTCCATTGTCATATGAACTTGTGTGGAAACTTGTCATTTACACTTTTTCTTCCATCTTATTTTGTTTTAACATATGTTTTGGAATATTTTAAGCTATTTCTTTTTGAAGTCAAGTCTTTCAACACTCTTTTGCCTTGTTTGCTTTGATACTTAGTGTTAGACATATGTTTTTCTTTTAGATTTATGTGATACTTAAAAGTAAGGTATTAGTGCTCTTTTTTCTCACTCATATGTTTATTCATCATCAAAACTAAATTTTTATTAGATATTCTTTATCAAAATCAAGCCTTTATTAGGTCGGGAGTTCTTGTGTTGGATTTAACAATCATCTCAATTTCTTGTTGGACTCAGCATCCTTTCCATTTTTTGTAAGGACAAAATATTTGAGTGTGCCTTTCTCTTTTTAAAGTATATTTTGAGAAAATTATTTGGATTAGGCATTAAGTTATATTAGAGCATTGAAGGATTTGGATTCGGCACTTAAGCTAACCCTAAGTATGTGCACTCTTGTTTTATAATTTTTTAGTTTTCCATAAGATTTTCATGAGATAGAAGCACTTATATTTCTTTTTTTTGTTTTCATAAGGAGGAGCACTTATATCTCTCTCCCTAAGTATATGCTCTTTCTTTTTTGTTTAGATTTTTCTATTTTTCAATTTTCCATAAGAAATGGACACTTGTGGATACCTTTATTTCTCTCTCTTTTTGTCATAATCAACAAGATGTTAGAAGAAACTAAAAGTGCTAAACGTGTAGTTGTGTCTATCCCTTTTTAGTTCTTGAATCTCTCTCCCTTAGAAATGCAATCAAAATGAAATGAATATGTAGCACATAACATTAATTGGACTAAAAAAGGCATCAATAAATGAATTTCATTAATTAGAAAAATTAGCATTTCAATAATGTTATAAATACATAATAAAATAAATAAATACGTATAGAGTTGCAAAGTTGTAAAATAGTAGATTTAAGGTTTGTGTTAAGGTTTCTTGGTTTTAGGGAAGGAAGACATGCATTTTATGGTGAAGGTTGTGGAGTAGGCTGAGATGAAAAATGAGGCTGTGGTTGTAGTAGGTTGAGGAGGAGGCTTGGGTAAGTGTTGGAAGGAAGACCCCTCAGGCATGGTTACATGAAGTTTGATTGTAGGGGATTGGGCTTAGGTTTGGAAGTAAGCTTTGAATGGAGGAGGTAGGTTAGGTTGAGTGGAAGGAGTGGCTTGGCCGGGTGTTTTGGTTGGTTTTGTTAAGGTTGCATAGGCTTTGGATACAGGATATTTTTTTGTCCTTAATTTCCTAATGTGTTGAGGTTTGGGCTGTCTAGGCTTTCTAGGTATAGCAGTCTTTTTCATAGCTCTCTTAGGAGGATTAGGATTATAGAATGGTGAGTATTCAACCAAGAGAAGTGAGTCTAAGACTTCAGTTTTGAAGGTTGCTTTGACTGAAATGGGGCATTACATAAAAATGAGGTTTTTTTAATGGTGGAAGGGCAAGAGGGGTTATAGGTATTGGGGTTGGGATGAGTTTAAACCTTGCCCTATTAGATGGGTCTACTAAGTTAGAGAAAGTTAATGGATAAGGTGAGATCTAGTCTCTTTCTTGATGTTTTCTATGTATTTACAGATTGCATGAAGATTGACTAATATTTTTGTTTGGTATTCTTCTTAGATCATGTAGATAGGTTCAAAGATTCTAGGTTTGGTTTTGGGGTAAGAAGTTTTGACATTATTCTTAAGTTAATTTCTTAGTGTAGTTTATTGATTTCATTTATTTATTTCTATAACACTTATGAAATTAATTTGTTAGTGCTATAAATTTTCACTCACATGTTTGCTCATAATCAAAACTTAGCTGTTAATACATAATTATAATCAAAATCAATCTAATTAAAGGGTTAAACTTAACAAAGAGGAGAGAAGAGAAGTTAGAGAAGAAGGAAGAAGAGAGGAAAGAGTGGAAGAGAATATAACAAATAAGGGAGAAGAAGATAAAACAGTCCGTTCAACTTCCCAACCTTTACCGAGACTATCCAATGCACCCCAAACTTAGCCTCCCTCAAAGCATTAATTGCCAACCAATTTGCAACCCAACAAGCCCAACTTAACACTAGTTTAGAGAAATTACAAACACAAGTGGTTACTTGTTAGGTTCCTTAGGCTTGGCTTAACCCAAAAGGGGAGGGGTGAATTAGGTTTATAAAAATTTCTTACTAAACCTATTTAACTAAATTTCCTCTTTTCTTGCTTTTATGCAATTTACAATTAGATAAATAATAAAGTAATAAAATACAAGGAAATAAATCAATCACAAGCAGCATGCATAATTTATAGTGGTTCGGGATAACCTTCCTACTCTACTCTTCTAAGGACACATCTCTTGTGTTTTGGGTTTCACTATCTACTATAATGGAATACAAATTAGTGCATCTAAGACTCTTCTAGATTCCAGTTGTAGGAGGCATAAATAATTTAGTAATTGATTACGAGACACACTCCAACAATCTAGTTGCTCTTCTTAATTCTAGCTTAAGGGGGTGTTATAATTAGTGCCTTTGCACTCTTCTAAATTCCATCTCTTGGGGGTGTAAACAAATCAATAAATTGTTTGTGAGATACACTCTAATAGACACACTTTTTCTTCTTAAGATTAGTCTCCAATACCAACTCAAGGAATACACAACCTAAAATAAAAAAAGAAAAAGATTACACTTTTGGATAGTGTATCGATGTAAGGTGAAGACTTGATCTTGAGTAGCTCTTTTTGTGTAGAAGATCTTCCCTTTGTGTTGTACAGGAAGGCCTTGAATGAAGATTGTGAAGTTGAAAGCTCTTGAATGAAAATGAAGAAGGTTAAGCACTAGGCCTTTGGTTACTTGAGAATATGAAAGTTAAAAGCTCAAAGATTTCTATAATAATCATTGCAATAATAACTTTGAAATGTCCCAACTTATCTCCTTAAATAGACCTTCAAAAGGCTTGACTGTTGGAAGAAGTTGAGTAGCATGCATGGTTTAATAACGTTTGAATTTTTGACCATTAGGATCGATAGGTGGTACCACAGGAGGCTTCACCTTAGGCTATGGTTTGAACTCTAGCAAAACTTCTGAACCTATGTCATTGTTGACTCGCAAGCTATACTACAGGCAACCAAAATATCAGTTGTGTTCTCGGGTAATATGCACAAGTTGCATGGGTCTTGTCAGGTGGTTTCTTCCTTGGCTACTTCAGATGGTCTGAAGATTGTTTCAAACCCTCTAAAAAGTTATGGTAGGAGGTATGTCATGGCACCTCTGATCTTCAACTGCACTCGCAGGTGGTACTATAGGCGGCTACAATATCGACCTCGATTGTCCAGGGACTTCACTCCTTCCTGGAACACTGTGGTTGATTTTCGCTAGCAGTTGCAATTTCGGTTGTGAGGCAAGTGATAGGTGTGGGCGGCTGCGCTCTTCAACTGTAGTCCAGCACTTAGCAATTTCTACACTTTGACACCTATGAACTTTGATATTTTTTTATTTTATTTTTATTATAAATTGAAATGTAATTATCCACATGTGATTTGCATAGGTTATGAAACATGAATATATTCTTTTTTAATCATGTTGTGTATTTATAAAAATAAAAACTTAATTAAGCACTTTTTTCTTGCATATAAAATAATGTCTCCTTAAAACACATATTTTCATCTTAGCAAATATATATATATATATTTAATCCAACACATCACAATATGATAAGCATAGTTAATGCAATATTGATATCATGCCCTGCCCCGAGCCTCTGCATTTTACTACTTTTCTATCATTTTTCTATTTTTAAGGAAAATTTCTGCCAAAAATTTGGCAGAGTCTACCTTATATTTTGAGGGTTTAAACCTGTACATGCATTCATTAATCATATATAAAATTTGAATTTAAGAACTATAAAACATTAATAAAACCCACTATATTCACCCATCTTACCCACACACTACCCAAGACCTGAGTCATACCATGATGGCAATAATCATGACTGAATATTACATGTCCATCCATAACCATATACATTTATCACTATAACATACCAATACATTACTCTTTTACATACTCAGATTATAATTTTAAATGAGTATACACAATATAAAGTATTTCCAAATCCAATTTCTATCACATAATAAAAGTCATTATCTTTGGCCCCCTTGCTGGACCTGTCCAGTAAAAATATAATAAGAAGTCGTAAGTTCGAGCAAACTCAGTAAGTAGGCATATAGATAGCAATATTAAAATAACAGTAGCATGTTCTAAATCAGAGCATAACTAAATACATCATATTGTAACCATGTAATCATACGAATATAATCATGAGTCTCATGTCCTCATCATTCCATGGTACTCATTTCACCATTCTGTCAGTATAGCACCTCATATCATGAGCCATGCAGGCAATTCGTAATAGAACAATATCATTCCGGCATAACATATATTACACTATGCCATTCGGGCATAAAATAATCTATGTAAACCATTATAGAATATTTCCTATTCCATCGAAACATACAATTGCATCATATAGTAAATAATTTGTTCTTGGGATATTCATAATCCTCATTCCTATATATATATTCGGGAATACTCATGATCCCTTATCTATGCATTCTTTTACTCAACCTACTATATATAATTAGGAAATATCAATTATTCCCAATTAGGTACCCATTTATGTAGATTCCCATAATATGACTCAATCCAAGAGGAGATGAGCAAATTGGGTATATCAAAATTTATTGGTTAACCCGTATTGAAACATTTTCCTCTTTTTGTGATTGTGTATGGTGCATTGTAAGATAAATCATAAAATAGTAAAGTGCATGAAGGATTAAATGAATAAGTAAACACACACAAAAACAATACGATTTTTATATTAATTTGGGAACCCCGTCCCTAAATCCACTCTTCCATGAGCACACACTCATTGTGCCTTAGGTTTTACTATATCTCATATAATGGAAATACAAAAGTACTCTCAGCACTCTTCTAGATTCCAGCTTTAGGGGGCGTAAACAGTGTTCCCAACACTCTTTTAGATTCTAGCTCCAAGGGGCATAAACATAGTACTCCTAGCACTCTTTTAGTTTTCATAAGCTTACCAAAAAACTTACTAGTTTCGAAGATTACGAGCAAACTTGTTGGTTTTCTAGAGCTCACTAATAACTCATACAATGTGGTTTTTCTGAGCTCACCACAAACTAACTGGTTTTCAATTTAACCAGAAACTAATACACATTTAAGCATAGGGAAAGATGAAATCTTTTACAACTCTAATAACATATAAAGATATTCCCAAAATTTAAACTTAATGGCCATAAAGATATGAAGATTGAAGCTTATGAAGATAAATGATGGTTTAAACTCTTGCCCATAGGTAGAAGGATTTGTATAAGGTAAAACCCACTTATAAAGTATTCCTTCACCACCACTAAGTATTTCCACCTTTTCTCCTTAAATAGCTTTTCATAATTTTGACCATTAGAGAAGATGGGTTTCATTGAATGTAGAAATGAGAGCAATAATGAATAAATAAGACTATGGAGATTTCTACCGTTGGAGTCCATGCCTTTCTGATTTGTCTTAAGCTGTTGCATCGTTGTTCTTTTATAAAGAGGAAGATAAGCTATTGCTGAAATATCTTTTCTCATTTTGACTTGACTTGACACAACTTGAAAACTTGCAGCGCCACTTGTTGCTAAAAATGTTGACTAAAATATGTCTGCATAATGAAAGCATGGATATAGTTGCCATTTAGATGCAAGTTATAGGAATCAATTTTCTTTACAATTCACAACCTATCTTTATCTACATTTATCTGTCATAAATTATAGATGAATTCTCCCATTAGTTTGTCTATCAATTGATCTTTTGTGAGTGGAATTTATCTCTTGTAAATAACAGACGAACTCTTGCACCATAGACGAAGTCAAACTGATCAATAGGCAAAATCTGCTTTGTCTGCATGAATTCCTCCAAGAGATTTGTCTGTCAGTCGATCCTTTGTGAATGTACTTTATCTGTTGTAAATAAGAGATAAATTCTAGATGGCACAGATGAAGTCGAATTGGTTGATAGACAAACTCTCCTTTGTCACGAACAGACGAAGTGTGTTGTTCTTCTTTTGTTTGACATTTGTCTGTTAGAGATGACAGACGAATTCTACTTTGTCTTGCTCAAATAAATGAAGTATAATATTCGTCTAATGTAAGTAACAGACGAACTTTGCTTTACTTTATCTTGGATGAATTATCTTGCACTTCGTCTATAGGTTTGTCTATAATAAGTTACAGATGAATATGCCTTTGTCTGTTGAAGTTCATTTGTCCAAGTATCTACTTTGTTTGTGCAGCTTCATCTGTCTTCACTGTGCAGCTTCTGTTGGTCCCATGTAATAGATAGCTCAAGAGGAGAGGGGTGAATTGAACATATAAAAATTATGATCAAATAAAAATTAATGAGCTAGGCAGAAGTTAATATGCAGTTTGTATGTAATTTTCATATCTATTCATTTGATCATAGTGGTTGCTTCACCTCCAAGTTTAACTTCTCTTAGTATACTTATTTTAGATAAGTGATTGTGTATGTAGTGATATATGTAATGTGATAATAAAACAATTATAAACAAAGTAATTTAATCAAGTAGACACATACATAACAATTTTTATAGTGGTTTGGGAACCCCGTCCCTACATCCACTCTTCTAAGAGCACACACTTATTGTGCCTTAGGTTCCACTATATTCCATAACATGGAAATACAAAAGTGCTTCTAACACTCTTCTCGATTCCAGTTCCAGGGGGCATGAATAGTGTTCCCAATACTCTTTTTGATTCTAGCTCCAAGAGGCATAAACATAGTGCTCCCAGCACTATTCTGGTTTTCACGAGCTTATCAGGAAACTCACTGGCTTCAAAGATTACAAGCAAACTTGTTGATTTTTCAAAGATCACTAATAACTTATACAATATGGTTTTCTTGAGCTCACTAAAAACTAATACAATGTGGTTTACTTGAGCTCACCACAAACTCATATAGCAAATTAGCAGTACTCATTTTCTGCACATTACATTGCTTCTTTTACTAGGCTAATTTGTATAGAGTTTAAGCACATTTAAAATGATATTTCATTGAAGCTCATTAGATATCAATACTCTAGAGATATGATTAAGATAGAGCTTTTAGGCTCATTGTCTATCAACTCGGTGGAGATTGATTATTTAGCACGAAGCATAGTCTGATTGAGAGATGTTACTCATTTAAGCTTTGTTCTTTTTTTTTCTCTCAAATTCCTCAACTTCTTTGTTAACACTGCACTAACTTTATATTGCTTAAAACATTTATGCCCGTTGGAGGTAAGGCTTTCTTTGAATGCTAAAGACCATTTTAATTTCTTCCGTTAAAAAAACTATCTTCTTGAGAAACTCATTTGCAGTTAGAAAGCCTGCAGTGCAGTTCTTGAAGAAGATGTATTTCTGGTTTTAGCAAATATAGGATAAAGACTTTTTTACTTGATTAACTCTTTCATTATTTTGAAAAGATGCCCATTAAGCCTGAAGGGATGCAGCCTCTAAAAATTGCAACCTTTATCAGAGCATTGACTGCTTTCTTTTGAATTTCTTTCCATCTTCAACTAAGCTTGATTTATCCTTTAGGCTTAATAAAATTTATTTTGAATAAGATTTTTGTGATAACCCCAAATTTTTGTAAGTTTAATTTTCAATTATGATAATTTTTTTCGTAATTAGTGGCCCTAAATAATTAGAAATTTAATATGATTTTTGGAAATTTCACTCTCATGGAGCAGTTTTAGTATTTTGACCATAACTTCTTCGTATAAATTTGGAATTGGGTAATTTATTTTTCATTGTTCAGATAATTTCAAGGATAGAACTTTCATGTTGACCATATTTTCTAATTATGCTTATATTTGGAGTTGTGGGTCCCACAAAGTGATGCCACTTGGATTGGAGATGGTTGACTATAATATTTTCATGAGAAATCATAATTTAGTTATTTTTAATTCATTAGAAATTTCGCAACAAAGTCTACAACTTTTGTGTTTACCACTTTTAATGAATCAGCCCCCATATGTGCCAAATATTTGAGATAAGTGACATTTGTTACAATAAAATGTGTATTTAGTTAAAATTGAATTTTTATGGAAATCTTGAATGTTAATTAATGAATCAGATTGCTACCTAATTTAGTTATGATTAAAAGTACTTATATAGCTATTGAATGTGATGATTTAATTGTACAAAAAATTTAGTTTATAGAGGACATGGATTATGGTGTATTAATTAGGATATTACCATCCAAATTAGAAGTAAGTTGATAATTTAGTTGCTGCCCAATTTTGATTATTTTTTATTATAGAAAGTTATGTTAATCACATTTATAGATTAGTGAATTATTGATACATGAACATAAGTGTATTATAAATGTTATAGCTGTCCAAATTATAATAGAAATTAATGTTAAAATCTAATGTAAAAGTGTTTAATGGTTGAGATTTAAAGTTATGCAATTGGTATATTTTGCTATCCAATATTGGGCTTAAATTGATCATCCCATGATATAAGACTTATCCCATGGCTCAAATTGAGGAAATAGGGTAGACATATGAGTATGTGGAAGAAAATAAGAAAATGAATAAGTCGGCAAAATTCACCCATTTAGTGAATAGTGTGTGAGAACCCTAATTGCTCTCCCATCCAACTCCCGCCTCCTCGGGGG
>JAYJMB010036046.1:0-18673 GCA_036873735.1 Pouteria campechiana
ACATTTTGCATTCTCATCAAATATCATAATATTTTCTTGTAAATTACTAGAACTGGCAGTTGCACACTAGCAACCATCAGCAAACGGCTCTAACTCAGCAAGTTTGGGGAAAAGAGTAGCAGTGTGCATGCAGGTGAACTCATTTAGCTGGGAAAAGCATAAACCATCATGATCATCATATGGTGGTGGTGGAGGCGATTTCTTTTTTCCTGATAGAAAACTACACAGTTTGTTGTCTCTAATCTCCAATTTGAATGCTTTATTAAACAATCAATGGACAAATAGTTACAAAGTTTAAAATCCACATCTTATGGAGATTGGATATTAATCATATTGAAGTTTATATGAAGAAATTTGCCCACAATTAACGTCACTATGCTCAATTGAAAGAAAGATATTTATTACAATTGTACACGATTGAGTAGCAAGTGAAAAAGTTTAGGTGGAGAGGCATATTCTCATGTAAAATGAGTTGCAACATACAACCTCTCAAGTTTCCATGATACATAATATTTTAATAAAATTCAAGCCAATCATCATCCTTAAAATTATTTATTGAATTTAAATATCAAAAATTTGATTGCATCATTCAAGGGATTCATGCTAGATATGTATTGGGACTTTTTTCATATCTATGCTTTTAAGCACGCAACTTCCAAAAATGTAAAGGCACTTAATTATTGGTTGCCCTAAAACTTTCTGGTTTTGTGCAGGAAAAGAAAATGGAATCCAAAAACTCTAGCCCGCACAATCCTCAACAAGGTATTCTCCTCTCATGGAAAATGTGGAAGAACCACGGCCTTCTTTGCGTTGCTTTTTACTTAACTGCACCTCATTCAGAAAAATCCAATTGCATAATCTCGTGTTGTGTTCTATCATCGCTTCTGACTAATCCTGATTGAGTAGGTATTTTGATTATTTCAAGTGATTCTTTTGTTTATTGTCGCCCAAGGGGTGACAAATGGATCAAGATAAAGTATGGAGTTAGGAATGAAGATGCTAAGATCTCTATGGGCAATTCCTCTTCCTTCATTGAGTTTGAAATGGGATCATCTAAGCAAGGAAGGCAACAGAAGTACCTGAAAGAGGTACAACCTGAATAACCCAAATTTGGAAAGATTGACTTGCTTTCAATCCATCAACTTCTCAGCTACTCCAACCTAAACAGATTCTCTAAAATTTTCAACTAAATCATTCATTTCTAAGCGTGTTCCATCAGCATCTGTCGTCGGGGGATGAATATTGGGCCGATGACGAATTCGATAATAACTTTCCACTTATTTTAGCTTTATCAGGTGCCATTTTCTGTGATGAAGTTTTCTATGCCTTGGGACGTGGTGGAAGATTGGGAGTCTTTGATCCGAAGCAAATCACTTGGAATGCTCTTGCAAAGCCCAAGCCATTCAAATTCTGTGATTGTCGCTCAACACCCTTTATGAAAATTACTTGGTAGAATCTGGTGGCGAGTTATTGATGGTGCTCGTTGGTTTCCTTAGCCTCAATCCATGTTTACAGGCTAGAACACTTTGGGAGATCGAGTGCTTTTTGTGTGTCGCTGGCCTTATTTTCCATACCAATAGAAAGCCAGTTTTCTACTCTCTCAAGGGACGCAGACGCTATCCGAAATCAGATTTTTAGCAATCTTCAGAATTTATCTCTAGCACATGGGTGGAGACTAGGTGGGCTCAACTGTGACCAGAAAAGGTCATCTTGGGATGATGGATATTTGTTGTAACTATAGTTAAATTGTAAAAGAAAGTCTTGCGTTTTATTTTTCCTTCATTTTTTTAATTTTTTTGAGGTGACCAACTGACTACAATATCCATTTTAAGGTTGTTGAAGTAGAGATCCATTGATGGATAGAGGTATCACATGGCCCCGCTTTTAAGCTAAAACTACTTTATCTCAGGAAATATTTGCACTTCATCCGGACCAAAATATGGAATTGGTTTTATTGGAATCCAAGAATAAATCATTGGTTGAATTGATTTTGTAAATTCAACAGCTTTGGATGGTATAGCACGTGATATTAATCTCATCTTTAACCCAAAAAATGGGTGATTTTGAACTTCAAGCATGTAATTATTTCTATTTTAACCTTAAATGGTTTTGTGATGCCACTTGCTTTGGTTGGTGCAAACAAAGGTGGCGGTGATCGATAATCCCCTTTAGATGAGCAGAAACAAACTGCCAACTTGATCTTACTAATGAGACGATTCACTTATCAAGTGCAATAGAAAGGCAGGATGGCGAACTCATCACATCCCTGGGCATGGTACTCGACACAAATAACTCCTTTACATCAGCCCCTGTGCATTTGAGCATGTGGTCCCTATTTAATGTGCTTTTTCTAGATGTACGTTTTACGTTCATGCTCCTTTCTCCTAAGTAATAAAGAAAAGAGATATGCATCTTCATTTAAGATTTCAAAAGATAAACTTATATAAATTTCATTCCTTTAACATATTTAATATTATTTATTTAACTAAAATTTTAAATATTATACTATTTAAAGATTTAGGTGGATGGTAAAATTTGTCTCATCTAAGAGTTAATATGTATCAGTTAAGAGTTCTCTAACTATTTATGGTATATCTAAGTCTCAAAATGATATAAATTTTAAATATTAATTAAAGAAATAATATCAAATATAATGAAGGAATTAGAAACTATAAAGTCATTATCCACATCCTTAAATAAATCATTTTCCCATAATTTGGGATGAGAACATTTTTATATGAAAATTTTTCATTATTTAGCGTAGTAATAGGAGTGCAAATTGGGTCGGGTTAATCCAAACCTGAGTAGTCTCAACCTAAATTTTAGATAAGGCTGGGACACCATTTTTAACCCATAAGGTTATGATGGATTAAAAAAATAAAACCTAATTTAAAAATAAGGTTACGATTGAGTTAACGTGGTCGTAACCCGACTCGACTCATTTTAATAACTTAATAAAAAATACATATGCAATCTTTGATTTACTATTTATTATTTTAAATAAAATTATACATCTATCTTTAATTATTTTAGATAGGAGTGTAATTTTAAAACCCAATATTATTTTTATTTCTTTCCTTTGAAAGCCATATAACCTTAGCTTCTTTTTAAAATATTAATCCATATATAATTAATATATCAAAATTTATTCTTTATAAGCAAATTTAATATAATTAATTAATACTCTAGTATAATATATACTCAAATTATTAACTCAAAATTTACTCAAATTCAACCCAAATTTAAAATTTTGAGTAAGAGTTAGGGTTAACCTTAACTTAGATCTAATCTATAAATAATACTAGATTAAAGTTTTTGTAGATAAGGATAGTATTGGGATGACTATAACTCAATGCAACAACTGATTTGCACACCAGCAAAAACCGTCAAAATGGTAACAAGATGTCACTCCAACATTGGTTCGAAAAATTTTATGAGATTTAGGATGAAATCAATGTAATTAAGTATTTGCGTGTGTACATTTTCAGAGACAAAAGAGTATGGATAGTTAATAAAATTAATTTCCCAACCGGCATGTACGAGCTCACCCGCCAACAGTGCATCGCTTTAAGAAATTCATTCTAAATACTACGAACTATGGCCATATCATTATATTTCGTAAATTAAAATATTCTGTGGATTACCAAATTTGCCATTGGCGGTTTCCTAGTGACTGTTTATCGTCTTACGTTGCCGCCAGAGTATCCAATAAATCCCACCTCAGCCGCAACGCGCGAAAAACTCGCATTTCCGCAGTATCCAAGAAACCGCTGTCGTCCACGTTGGCAGGGGACGTCGGCTTGTGAAGCTCGACTTCATCAGGAGTATTTACGTTGATCAAATGTCGATCGTTGAATATGACCCCCAAGCTAATATTTCAGAAACGAATTTAACTAAAAAGGGACAAATTAAATACCTTCAGAATCCAATTTAAATGCACGTCGATTAACATATTTGGTAAAAACAAGTTAAATAACTATAAAATTAACGACGAAAAATAACTATAAATGGTGATGCTCAGGTGACGATGCACGAGAGAATAACGTACGGTTCGACTGACACGAAATGAAAGCACAAATCCCGCGACGGGCTAGGCGATCTAACCGCTTTATCAGCCACTTCCAACGGGTTCGTCTGTCGAATGGGAAAGAAGGGAGGAGAGAAGCAGAGAGCGGGAGCGAGCGTGACAAACGCGCTCCCAAATCCTCCCATCTCTCAGTAGTTTTGCTCCTCAATCTTCATCTGCATTCAAAATCGACGCGACCCACCTTTCTCAATCTCGAATCCGGCGGCTAACGCCGTCCCATTTCACCCATTTCTTTTCAGGTAAGGAGGGAAGCAGGAGCTGCTGCTTCGAACGTTTTTGTTTTTTCTACATTCGAGACACACTCCTTCTATTGCTTTAGATTTCTTTTGCTTCCAAAATCTGGGCTTGTTTTCGTCGGAGAGTCTCGAAAAAATGACTTCTTCCCTGTATCTCTAAGCATTGTGTGCGGATTCATTGTCCATATAGTGCTTTTGAGAAATGGGGGATGTCAATTTGCTCTGGGGTCTCATGCATGTTTTATTTATTTGCTCGTGTTTTATCGCGGTTCTCTGTTGGAATTTGTTATTAATTTACTTGGCTTTTTATTACTTTTTTGTTGGGGTTCTCCCTAGTTCTTGCAAGAATTTTTACGCCTTTTCGCTTCATTTCCTCGTGTGCATATGTTTCCTTATGCTTCCACACACAGAAAAATTCGTTAACAGCAGACGATTATCTTGCAACGGTATCTAGGTGATCAAGCATTATTGGAAAAGATAGAATGATTTCTTTTTAATCTGATTGTTTTTTATTATTATTTTTTTGATGCGGATTTTTCTGTTTCTTTTTCTTTTCCTTTTTTCTTTTGTTACCAAAAAGGCAATGCTTAAACAAATAAACAAATCTCAAGATTGTTGAAACTACTTACTTTCAGATATTCATTCATTTGGACGGGTTGGACAGAAAAATAATTCTGGAAGGAACACTGGGTAATCGAGTGATTGGTAATCTGAAGCTTCTTTGTAAATTGACGCGCCGGCAAGTGTTCTTTTTTTCGATTGGTGGGCATCGTACATATACGCAGGTTTGAGTTCAACTAGAGAACCGCAATGCTTTTATAACGCCTCTGGAGATGTAGTTTCAAGCGGTTTCAAGTCCAGGGATGTCTTTCTGAAGCTGAGTCATTTCCAGCCTTTTGGTTTTTTGGTTTAGTCTCTCATCCGGGTGGTTCTAGATGGCCCGTTCCCCTGTTCAGTCTCCAAGGACTGCTGCGAAGGGAATGGGGACTCCTGAAAAGATTGCGTTCTTACACGGTGACTTGGATTTGTGGATTTATGAGGCCAAGTCACTCCCAAATATGGATTTGATGTCGGAGAGAATGAGAAGATGTTTCACTATGTTTGGGTCTTGTAAATCACCATTCGGGACGAAGTCTAGGCAAAGAAGTAATCGACATTCGATTATAACCAGCGATCCTTACGTATCCATTTGCCTAGCAGGAGCAACGGTTGCACAAACCAGAGTCATTGCCAACTGCGAGGACCCAAGCTGGGAGGAACACTTCTATGTGCCAGTAGCGCACCCTGTTTCCAAAGTGGAGTTTCAGGTCAAGGACAATGATATTCTTGGGGCGCAGCTCATTGGAATAGTGGCAATACCGGTAGAAACAATCCTATCAGGGGACGCAATCAAGGGCTGGTTTCCAGTGGTTGGTCCTTATGCGAATTCGGAGAAACAGCAGGCTGAATTGTATCTTTCATTACAGTTTAGGCCTTTTGAAAGCAACCCTTTGTACAGAGACGGTGTTGGGGTTGCACCAGATTTCTCGGGGGTGCCCAACACCTACTTCCCACTTCGGAAAGGAGGGAAGGTTACGCTCTATCAAGATGCTCATGTTCCTGATCAGATGCTCCCTGAGATTCAGCTAGATAACGGCAGGGTTTTCCATCAAGGTAATTGTTGGGAGGACATTTGCCATGCTATATTGGAGGCTCATCATCTTATTTATATCGTGGGATGGTCAGTTTATCACCCTGTGAAGCTTGTGAGGGAGCCATCTAAGCCATTACCGAGTGGAGGAGAGCTAACTCTTGGGGACTTGTTAAAATACAAGTCAGCGGAAGGTGTTCGTGTGCTTATGCTAATTTGGGATGACAAAACCTCACATGACAAATTCCTCTTGAAAACGGTAACATTCTCTCCACTATATATCTATTTTCTTTTGTTCGTATCAATGAGCATTTGCTACTAGTCCGGGTTTCGAAACTTTAAAGTCTCCATTGGACGACATACCAAAAATATTCAAATGGAAAATAACTCTCTCTCTCTCTCTCTCAAAATATTCAAATGGAAAATATTCAGTAAACCCCAACGCACCACCAAATTATCCAATCTCTCACTTACATTAACTTTCTTAAATACTTTCAAGATTTCTTCATCCTTTTCATTTTCACTGTTATTGCATGCATCAAAGGATTTGCATCGAGTAATTCACTGAATTGCGACATATATGAATGGCACGTTTTTGGATGCAGGAAGGTGTTATGCAAACTCATGATGAAGAAACCAGAAAGTTTTTCAAACACTCAACTGTCCACTGTGTGTTGTGTCCTCGCTATGCCAGCAATAAGCTTAGTATCTTCAAGCAACAAGTAAGGATAAAACAGACTCTTCAAATTAAGTAAAGGATTACTTCTAATCGTTCATGTGAAATCTTTTTCTTTTACCCACCACCCTATTTGATGCTCTTCTATATCTAGTTTCAAATGGATTTTCTATCCTTGGACATCTGTTGGGCATGTTAATGCTGTATGCATTTTTAAGAAAAAAGAAATATTGTACTACATGCTTTGACTGGCTCACAACCCGCCCATCCAGCATTGCATCTTTGCTTCTCAGTTTGACCACCCATATGCAAAGAGTCAAAGTGGCTAACTTCAATATGTGTGTAAGATTATCAAGCTCATGCTGATGGTTTTCTTATTTTTAAGGTAGTGTTGTTGATGATTGAATGAAAATGAAAATGGCACTGTGAAACGATGCCTAGTAAAGCATTGCAATATCTTGTAGTTTCAGTTCTCTCCTAACATGCTGAAGGATTCCATTTTGATAATGGCTTCTTTCATCATGCTCTTCTTATTACAATATTGAATAGATAGTTTGGTTAAGACAGTCTGAAATTAATTTAGGCACTCTTGTAATGGTATAGAAGGCTAATGCCTTAGCATTTAAGGACACAGGTGACAATGACTGATTGCCATGAGTTAGGAGCAATGCAGGAATACTAAGGCTCCATTTGGTAATGAGGAACAGAGGGTGGGAAAGTTTTCCTTCCTTTTCCACCCATTTTTTTACACTTATTATGTTATTTGATATTTTAACTACTTAATAGCCCTACTTTTCTTCATTATTATCTATATTTTTAATCATTATTTCTCATCTTTTGATACAAAAGGCCTACCTATTTTGTCCCTATTTACTTTATTTCTAATCATTATTCCTTACTATATCACATCATTTCCATTTCTTTTCCTCATTCCTAAATGGACGCCAATTGACTTTTCTCTAGTGGACTTCCTTAGCGAGTTTTTGCATCCAAGAATTCCATTTAAGAAGAGCAGCAGTCTTATTTGAAAATGCTGTAAGCACAGTAGGAAAATCCCTAATCATCATAGTGAACAAAAATCAGAAGTTAACTATAGGAGCGAAAAAAAAAACTATTCTTCAATCTAGCTGGATTGTTTGCTTTCTTCATTGAAAATCATCACCAATTTGAAGGTCATTTTGTTGTTCGAAGAATGCAGGGCTGCAAAGCATTATGCCTCTGTTCTTATTCTTCCATATAAACAGAAACTATTTAGAAATATTAAGATTTTTTTTCACCTCGTGAAACACAGAGACATTGGTTTTCCTGATTGTGGATATGGAAAATGTGAAAATTTACCATCATTTCTAGTATTCTGAATTGCTCGTCTTTGTCCAGGTGGTGGGAACCTTGTTTACGCATCACCAAAAATGTGTACTTCTTGATACCCAAGCATCTGGAAATAACAGGAAAATAACTGCCTTCATTGGTGGTCTAGATCTGTGTGATGGCCGTTATGACACGCCTGAGCACAGGCTCTTTAAAGATCTCGACACTGTCTTTGCAGATGATTATCACAACCCCACATTTCCAGTAAGTGATGTTGTTACAACTTAATCTGTCACTGCAATCTCATCTTTTGTGTGATGACACTATCATATGCTTAATGCTTACCACAAGCTTGCCCTTGGGGGATGAGAAATAGCCTGTAAGGTGGCAAGCAGTTGATGACATGAAATTGCCATGAGATTTTGATGATGGAGCTGTCATGTCAATGACTGGTCATCCAAATATTTTGTGTAGATATTGGTGTTTGTTAGCTTCTGATAGTTCTGCTTACCATTTAAAATGTGCAGGCTAATGCTCGATCTCCTAGACAACCATGGCATGATTTGCATTGCAAGATAGAGGGGCCTGCTGCTTATGATGTGATGACAAATTTTGAACAGCGGTGGAGAAAAGCGATAAAGTGGAGAGATTTCAGGCTTAAAAATGTCACTAATTGGCATGATGATGCATTGTTGAAACTAGATCGAATTTCATGGATCGTTAGCCCCTCTGCCAGCACGCCTGGTGACGACAGTTCCCTTCATGTTTCCGAAGAAGAAGATCCTGAGAACTGGCATGTGCAGGTTTGGAAAGATATATACCATTCTTATAGTTCTAGTGCCTGCTGATCAAATAAGATGCAACATTGCCATCTGTATGCACAGGCTATAAGTGTTGTGAATCCCAATCTGGTGCCTGGTGGGGTCATCCACCACTGATCTGGGCCGGCATAACTGATCTTCTGGCCCAGAGAATAGATCTTCTATTTATCATGAAGACCAAATGAGCTTTCTTTCTTTCTTTTTCTAAGGAACTATCCCGTTGATGGCTGGGTTCATTGGGACAAGGCTCCTGTGTTGACGACATACTATTCTAATTTCTAAAGTTTCATACTAATTCATGTGAAAATTATATGGCATGTTGTTATTTTTTTTTCCCTTCTTTTTTTTTCTTTTTTTTGGGGATGATAATGAAATGTTCTAGATTTTTCAAACCCATGCATATGTGGTTCATATAGATAGTAACCAGCTGATTATTGGCTACTTTTTTATCATGGTGGGTATGTCCACCTGAGCCATGCCTATTGTTTCCTTCACGACTTAGATAGGCACATGCAGTTACATGTTAAGGTGTGGGCTGGGAAAAAATTGCTATTTACTTGGATTTGAAGTCATGTCTTGAGCAAAGATTTGACAGTCAACTATGGATGCATCTTTTCTTTCAGGTGTTCAGATCAATTGATTCTGGATCGGTTAAAGGATTTCCTAAAATTGTGCAAGAAGCTGAGGAAAAGGTTAGGATATATCTGTAAGGAATCCATAATCTTTCTGTGCTCATTAAGTCATTGTTTGCAATAAATTTTTTCCATCTAGTTTCTTGATTTCCTTCTGCAATTGTGCCTGTACGTCAATGAGCTGTGTTATTGTATATTTAATATTTCTTTTTGTCCTTTCTTCAGAATCTTGTTTGCGGAAAGAACTTGAAAATCGACAAGAGCATCCACTCAGCTTACGTGAAGGCAATAAGATCTGCACAACATTTCATATACATTGAGAACCAGTATTTTGTTGGATCTTCTTATTACTGGCCATCATACAAAAATGCAGGTTTGTATTGTGTCAACAACTTGTTCCTGTTGGTCACATTTGGGTGAAATATTTTACACATTTCTAGCTTTTAGGGTGGTTGTGCATAAGGCCATTTCTTGATTCTGAATTCAGTGTGGTTGTTGTTTTAGCAGACAGCTCCCCTGGAATCTGGTTGACTAGTCCAATCTTTGTTGCCCTTTTCCTGCTTCAGTTGGGCAATGGAGAATTGACAGCACTTCAATGTGTGCTCTTGTCACTTATTCTTCTAGTCTGAGTCTTTGCTCACTTGGACAGGATGCATGACGAATTTAGGATTGACTCCTGTCAAGAAAAGGCCCCAAATCGGATCTGAACCAACAAATATTTTTTGGCTATCAAAGAGCAAGTCTTAGGTTCTTTTTATTGTTGATGATTAATCATATTCTAGTGACATGCTGTTTGACTTTCTTAATTTTGACTATGCTTGTTGTATGTAATCCATCACCTGATTTCTATAAGACTTCAGCTGTTGATGAAGTTTTGTGTCTGCAAGTCCACTAGGATGAAATTTTTTCGAAAATTTTCATTAGTGCCTAATGGACTGTGGAAGGATAATTGATTGAGAATCTGATGAGAATGTTCACTATGCATCCATAAATTATTGTTCTGAAAAAGGAATGACAAAAGTGGACAGCCATTCTTACTATTTCCATTAACTTTTGACAATCTGAAGTGTTCTTTCTGACATTTGCCTACTTGGATAATTGATAGATTGTATTGGCATTTTTATTGTTAAAAACAGGTGCGGATAATTTAGTGCCTATGGAACTTGCCCTGAAAATTGTTAGCAAAATCAGAGCAAAAGAATGCTTCACAGTTTATGTGGTACTACCGATGTGGCCAGAAGGCGTCCCAAATAGTGGTGCTGTTCAGGAAATTCTCTTCTGGCAGGTTGGTATATCATTACTGCCTCAGTTTCTACAATTGTGATGTGATTGTTGATCTGTTTCCTTTTCGTTAGCATTATTTTCTCAGAGACCCTCACGCCTGATTCCCCCAAATTATGATTTTTTGAAGCACAACTTAACTGTTATGGCTTGTCTGTGTTGCTCAAACAACTTTATGGTTCTTACTTGTTTCTTTTTTATTGAATTCCATGCATACACCATACGTTATATAGTGGATCTGTCCCTTGATCTGATGGGCCACACTGTTTGCACGATGCTCCAGGAGTCTCCTCAATTGCACATCCGAACCTATCATACTCCATTCGATATTGGATGTGGAAGAAAATGTAACATTCCTTTCTCAGCTCTCTTCTAGGCAATTAATTGAAAAGTTTGGCTTTTTCATTTGTGAGGATTTGCTCTCCATCCTTAACAGTGAGGATTTGATCACGGTTAACCCACCAAGCCAACAAATTCTGTGCCTCTGGATTGTACATTGGCCTCCGGCCTTTAGCTTTGTTGTTTAGTGCCTGCTATTAGTTTCTCTAAGATATAGCACTTTCGCATTATCAGTTTACGCTTATATCACAGCTTCAGTATCCAATATCTGACAGATTCCCTGTATTGTAGGGGCAAACAATGGAAATGATGTATACCATCATTGCAGAAGAACTTGAGAAAGCTGGTCTTTCTGATGAACTGAACCCACAGGACTATTTAAGTTTCTATTGTTTGGGAAAGCGTGAAGATCATTCTTTTCAATCTGAAACCCAAATGAATGAAACCAATGCTTGTTTTGGGAAATCCAGTGATAACAGCAGTTTGGTATGTTTTGCTTAGTCATATGCATTAGTTTTTATTTTTGTTTCTATCTATTTACTTTGATATTGTCACATGTGTTTTAACTCCAATTCTCTGTGGCAATAAGCACATGGTCTAGCAATATTCATTTGTTGCCAGGAGATTCTGCTATTTCTCTTGCAGAATTTTGAAAGCGAAGGGCTGTCTTGTTGCCCATTGCATAACATTGGAACTTCTTTTGCAGAGTTTATCCCAGAAGTATGGAAGATTCATGATTTATGTTCATTCGAAGGGAATGATAGTTGATGATGAGTTTGTGCTCATGGGGTCTGCCAACATCAACCAGAGATCTTTGGATGGTTCAAGAGACACCGAAATCGCCATGGGTGCCTACCAACCCAGTCATACATGGGCTGGAAAGAAAGGTCATCCACGTGGAGAGGTTAGAAAATATTCTTAATGTTTTCAACTTGCATATACAATGTTTTGTTTCTAGGTCCTTGGCATAGCTTCTTTAAATGGCATGTTGTGCATTGTTGAGTTTACACGCTCATTTCCATACAATTCTAACAAGGTTTCAAGATTTTCAGCATGGTTTTCAAAGGAAAAAAAAAAAAAATTGAACAAGCAAATCTGAATTTCTTGAAGGATTTGGGTGTTTTGGTGTGTGATAATTGATGGTAGGATTAGTGCACTCATGTTTTTCTCTAAGCATCGCTGGTGGCAGGTGCATGGGTATCGGATGTCACTTTGGGCAGAGCACCTGGGACGTTTGGAGGACTCTTTCCAAGAACCGCAAACAGTAGAGTGCGTCAGGCGCGTAAATCAGCTGGCAGAACAGAACTGGTGGACTTACGTGTCTGAGCAGTCCAAAACAATGAAGGGGCAACTGATCAAGTACCCGATTCGGGTGGAGAGAAATGGGAAGGTGGGGCCAATACCTGGATATGAATCCTTCCCTGATGTGGGCGGCAGGATCCTTGGACAACAAAGCTCTCTTCCTGATGCTCTAACCACATAAATCCAGTGAGAGCGGATGCCTATTTGATCGAAAGCTGCAGAAAATGTCAATGTTTATTCAAGGAGGATGGGACACATAATTCAATGCAAACCATTTATACGGTTACGACAGTGGTGAATGGTGGTTGCAGTCGTGTTGATTATAAAACCCACAGCCTCGATGCTGTCCACGGTCGACGTATGATGAAGTCTTCGGCCTTAGAAGAGATGGGTGTGCTACTGATCTCGTTGATTTTATCTGACATAGACAAATGTTGCATGGAAAGTAGATATTACGCGAATTTTTCACCGGCTATCTTGGTTGATTTCTGGGTGTTTGTCATTGGAATTTGTTCATGGTGCAGATGGCCCCTGTTAAGAACATTATTCTATTTGGTGATGAGGAAAGAGAGAGATTAGAGAGAGAGAGAGAGAGGCATTGACTTGATTTTAATAATTGGAAATGAAGTGAGTAAAATAGAGTACATAGATTTTTATGTTGTAAAAAAATCAAAAAGTGTTAATTGAAAATTTAAATAATGATAAATAAATAGCAAAGTGATCAAAGTTAAATGATATAAATAAACGAAAGCTAATTAGTTTACTCAAGTACAGCATATTTTTGTTATATAAAAGCAGTTTGCCCATGTAAATTGTATAACTCTCTCTTTTTTACCTCTGTGAACTGCAAGATTTATCTGAGGAATAAAATTTCACTCAAACACTCATCAGGTGAGTCAATGGTGAACCGGGGTACACTAATTACCAATATATATATAAATGCAATCGGGCACATTAACTAATTACTCATATAGAAATGTCAAATCAATTAAAATAGGTGTAAAAAAGGAGAAAAAAGGGAAATTTTCATCCTTTGATGCCCTAAATCCATAATAAAAGATTGGGCCATCTTGTCTTCCTTTCTCTGAGCCCACTGGTCCATGCCACTCGCCCCAAGTGCGGATATGCGAATATAACGCGAAGAAAATCCGTCGCGAGCCTTTAAAGCCCTGCAGCTATCTGCAGTCTGCACTCGCGTACTCTTTCCATTTCTCACATTTCATAGTAAAACCCTAGCCCAAACCCTGTCACCAAGCTCCGCGCCAATGGCTTCTTTGAGCCTCCGTCGATCTTTAATCTTCTCCTCTTCTCTCCTAAAATATCGCCCTTTTTCTTCCATTTCTCTTTCAAAACCACACCCCCATCACCAACACGACCAACCGATCTCATCTCCTCCCACCCTCAGAAGCCCTCACGTTCTGCCTCCTTACAATTCTCTCATCCAGTCTCTCTCCTTCCGATCTTCTTCTCTCTCCTCTTCCCCCCGATCGAACGACGCTGACAATGAGAAGATTTCGCCTGATGAGATCCTCTTCCCGGGTTGCGATTACAACCACTGGCTCATCACTATGGATTTCCCCAAGGATCCCAGGCCCACCCCTGAGGAGATGGTTGAGACCTACGTTCAAACTCTTGCCAAGGTCGTCGGAAGGTATATGCAGCTTTCTCTGCATGCTGAATTCTTCTGTTCATGGAATCATGATCTTTTCTTTACTATAAAGGAATCTACTCTCCTCTTGAAGATGTTTCGCATTCACAATTTCGTATTGACCAGAAACTTTTATCTGTTGGTCTTTCTTTTTGGTGGTGCTAGTCTTTGAAATCGTTGCAATTGGGCTTTGATGGTGATACTTTCATTAGCAATTTGAAAGTGAAATTCTTCCCCTTTTTTTCATAGTGAGGCTTGTCACGATGTAATTATTAAAGCATGAGATGGAAATATTTATGTATATTCCATAATTGCTTTTGAACTTTTCACTTACTGGCTTTAAAAAAAGAAAGAAAGGAAGAGCTTTTGAAGGCATTGTCGGATGTTCTTTATCCTGCATTTTTCTGGGTTTAACTTATATGCCCTTCATACACTTTCCTTGGAAATCGGGGCCCTGATTTGGTAATATATATTTTAGTGTGTCAATTTGTGTCTGTGCTAGATATTTCTGGATCATTTGTTATGAGCAGGCCTGTGGCCTCCTGGAGTCCTGCTGCTAATTTGCTTTCCTATTTTACAAGTAATGGGCTGTGGTTTGGAATCAAGTTGTTATGCTGTTTTTAGCGTAATTCTTTCTATAGTCACTGATAGCATGTTGCAAGTCCAGTTCCAGTTTCCTGTATCTGATTAGTGGCTTGAGCATTATGTCAAAGTTTCATTCATGCTTGACTGATTACCTGTTTATTTTGTAACGTTCAAAGGTGGACTAGGGTTTCTTAGAAAGGATAAGAGCTGATTAAAAACATGTTGTTGTCAGTGTGGAGGAGGCAAAGAAGAGAATGTATGCTTGCAGTACAACTACCTACAATGGGTTTCAGGCTGTAATGACTGAGGAAATGTCTGAGAAGTTCCGAGGTAAAATAGGCATCTGTAATTGTATTCTTAGGTTGATGGGGTTTTTCATGTGGAAACACATCCTAACTTAAAAGGCATGCATAGGATTTCGCTTGGCGTTCTTTGTTTGATGGCTATTGAAATTGTTTATGGTATGATTCAGGTTTGCCTGGCGTTGTCTTTATTTTGCCTGACTCGTACATTGACCCAGTGAATAAGGAGTATGGAGGTCAGTATTTCTTTGTAATTCTCTTTATTTATATGATTTTGATGTTGAAGCGCACCTCGACCTGATCAACCCATCAATTATTGCCATAGCATTCAACCTGTGTTGTTGAGCTAGATTTTTTACTAGATTTATTTTGACTTTTCCCTTAATATTTTATGTTGAATGACCAGGAGATAAATACATCAATGGGACGATTATTCCACGGCCCCCTCCAGTACAGTATGGGAGGTCACAAGGAAGATATGGTGATAGGAACAGAAATGATAGGCCACGGTATGATAGGCCACGCAACCCAATGCCTATGCACGAGGCCAATACTCCACAAAACCAGGGCTCCATGCCTATGCATCAGGGGACTGTTCCACAAAACCAGGGCTCCATGCCTATGCAGCAGGGGACTGTTCCAAACCAGAGTTATATGCGTGGAGATGGAAGGAACTTTGCACCATCTCAGAACTATGGCCCTCCTGGGCAATCAGATGGGAGAGGCTATGGTCCACCGCCTGGTCGGGATTTTGCTCCTGCTGGGGAGAGGAGAGATTTTGGCCCAGGTGGTAATAGAGACTATGCCTTTGGAGGAAGAGATAATTATCAAGGTGAAAGAAGAGATCCAATGCCTGCATATCAGAACTCTAACCAAGGAACACAAGGGAACTATGTTAATCAAGAACGCCAGGACTTCTCACAAGGTGAGCGAAGGGACTATGCAGCACCTGAACGTGGAGATTTCCATGGAGATTATAGGAATGCTGGTCCTTCAAGTGGCGGAGATTACTGGCAGGGTGCAGGTTCTGGTATTGGGCAGAATTACACAGGGACTGGAGAAGGGCAAAGGTTCTCACAAGGGGACTGCAGAGAAGGCACGCAAGGAGATCCAAGGAACTTTTCACCTATGGGACAGACAGGAACAGGGCAGGTATCACCTTCTCCTAGTTTGTGAACTCGATGCATCTTAGATATCTTAGAGATGGACAACTTTCCTTAATATTGTTTGACCAGTCAGTTGCATGTGGCTGCCCTAGATGTTGCAAGATTAAAACAGATGACCAGCTAAATTCTGCACATGCCTACTCTCCCCTTAAAATGGGTTTCTTGTATTTTTGTTGCTAAATTTCTTCTGATATAAGAGAATTCTTGTGCTTTTTAACAATTACAAATTCATCTCAATTGGGCTAAGCTGTGTTTTAACTCTTTGGAGGAATACAAGTAACCACTGTAATTTTGAATATGCATGGAGTACTTATCTTTTAAGGATAAATTTGAAATATCTGAAACTCGATACTGATTTTTTTTTGGTTATTTTTTAAAAAATCACAGGGACCAATACTCCCAAGAGAAGAGCCTTTTTTTGTACCTTGATTGAATCCAACTTGTTTGATCAAGATTGATTACCTCTTTGTTTTTTTTTATTTTTTTAATTTTCATTTTATTTTAAGAGAGAGAAAGGAGAGAAAGAGAGGAAGGGGGGGGGGGGGGTCGGTGGAGGGTTGCTGATCACTTCCTTATGTAGTATATGGTGGGATATCTACTATTATAATGATGGAATTTTGTCCAACATGAAATGTATTCATTCTTATGTGATGACTCAAAAGCAAGGTTGGCATCCACTATCTATTAAAAAATTTCATATAGGCTCTTTTATTTATTTTTTAAATAACAAAGAAGTTTCTATTGTTTTAGATATTCCTGAATTGTCCTCTGAAGTTATCAATCTCAGTAGCTCCTCCAGCATACAAATTTCTCTCTATTATAATGAAGTTGGTGGAGAGTTATTCATATACTGTTTGGATGTAGAAGCGCCTTTTAAAACAATCTATTTGTAGTGAAAGGATGAAAGAAAAGTTGATATGTGATATTTGTAAGATATTTATGTTTTTCAAAAAATAGGCTGCAGAGGAGTTTTTTGGTCACACAGTTTATGAATGGCATTCATTTGAATTTTATAAGGTTAATTTCATCCTTTTGAAACTATAAACAGTTGCAGCTTAGCTTAGGTAGGAATTAGAAGAATGATTGTGCTATTGTCAGAAGTTTATGAATGAAAGTCATTAACCACTGTTTTAAAGAATAAGGTGGACCTCAGATATGCATAAATTGTGGCCAATCATATTTACTGTTCTTGCCCACTCATTTGAATCTGATGTGCAATTTATGTTCATATTTTCTTATTTGTCAAATGGAAGTCATTTATTCCTTGATGCTCTGGGGATTTTCGCATGTAACTCTTATCGGCCTTGGCCTTTAATTGCCAATTTCAAGTGGCTCCTTACCTTTTTAATTTTAGCTGCCTATTTCTGAGTGAGGTTGCAGCAGATGAGTCCCTTACCCATCTGCCTCTGTTTTTGTCTGGCAGGGGAATTGATAGGCTAATGGTTGCCCCGTGTCAGTTAAACCATTTACTTGCGGGAAATCCATCTAGCTTGCGTGGCTGCTGACTATAGTTGTAGTTATGTGCATATAGGGTTATAAGTTTCTATCCTTCTATTCATATGCTATCTGCTGATGCTCAACGAACTGTGGTGATGCAGCGACAATATTAAGGTTCCATGCTGATGGGAGGAGGAAAAAGGAACTTAGCAGGCCAATCCTATGATGAGAAGGTCCTTCAACTCTGTTACAACTTAACAAGAAAACTATGGACATTGGAGAAGCCGTATACAGGAGTAAAGCCGGGGAGGAAAAACTATCGGCAAATGCTTGTCTATTAGATGGTATTGGACTGAGGCATGCATATGTTATTAGTGTTTGGTCTATGGTCTTTGTGAATGCAATGCTGCGTTCTACTCGTCATTTTAAACTTGGCCTTTTGCTTTGGTAGAGCGATTGATTGGAATGGTGTTGTGGGCCTAAACATCACAACTCCTTGAATGAAAACTGCAGCAGCACTTAAATACTCTTCTTCATAGTAAATCCATGCCACATGTCAGCAATCCATATGAAGCTGTGCCTCCGGAAGTGTTTTAACCTAATCTATTATTAGGTACTCTAAACCTTAAAATCTTTTCATTTAATTTTGCTATAATTTAGCACTTCCCTTATGTAATGTTTCTACTGTTTTATCAGAATTGGATTGCATCTCTTTTCGAGATAGGCGGTGAATAGAAATTGGTTATGAGGCTGCTTTTTCTTTCTGGGTTTGCATTTTGGGAATCGAAGGCTTTGCGTGGTTTATATACACACTGTAAGATCATTGCATTTTGGACAAGTCGTAAGGAAAGAGTTTGGCAAGAATATCTGAGAAAGCACGGGAATCTGTAGTCCTCACGTACAGAGAGCCTTGCGCGTAGGCTGGGAAAAAAAAAACTTAAGAAAGGAAAGCAAAAATAAATAAAGAGAAAATGATGTAAAGAGTAATCATTTAAAATAAATAGATAATGATAAAATGGTTAAGTATTAGAAAATGAGTGTAATGATTGAAAAGATATTTAAAGGTAAAGTTGTCAAATGATAGAGGGTAAAGAAATGAGGAAAAAGATTTTCTTCCTGTTTTCTTATTAACAAAAGGCCTTAGGTGGGGATCCTAAATAATTTAAAATATTTTTTCAATTGTCGAATGCATATTTTTTAATTAGATCAATGAACGACCAAAA